>PVIU01019478.1:0-36308 GCA_004026605.1 Ondatra zibethicus
TCTGGGTCAGTGGATGGGCAGACAGATGACGTCTGGGTCAGTGGATGGGGAGACAGATGACGTCTGAGTCAGTGGATAGGGGAGCAGATGATGGTTGAGTTAGTGGGTAGGTGAACAAATGATGTCTGGGTCAGTGGGCGGATGAACAGACATTGACTGGATTGGTGGGTAGATGGACAGACAGATAACTGGATGCAGTGAGTCAATCAAGGATTTGCAGAACCAGATCTGAATTCTGACTCAACCCTTACTAACTAGATACCTCAAGCAAATTACTTAATCCTGGTAATTGGCACAAAAAGTATTTGCTGAATTTAATAAATGCAAGAATCAGACAATGTGAACCTCGCAGGAAGCTAGTGAGGCCGAATAAGATAATGTCCATAACATGCTTTCCTCCAGCTTGTGTGAACAAGCCCTCGGCAGAGATGGGGGCTGTGCTTCTTGTTGTTTTTATTAAAGAAACTGACCCCAGAAGTCAGGATGTCTGGGTTCCTTCGGATAATTTTCTTGAAACCACATCAAGTTCTGCCTCTTCACTGTACAGATGGAGAAACTGAGGCAGGAGGGGTGGCATGGTGGACATGAAATCAGGTATTCATCTACTATATCCTGACATGTGAATACAGCTGGCTCCGTGCCAGAGGTCCTCAGCAGGACTGGCCAGAGTCCCCGGGGATCATTGCTCTGGCCAGTGGGGAGGCCGCTAGCTGGGTCTTAGGTCTGTCTCACAGCAGACCTAAGACCCAGCTGCTTGGGTGACTCACACAGACAGGTAGATCTCACACACATTGCAGTCTGTGCATATTTTCTTCCATTACTGCTTTATAAACCCAGAACTTTAAGTGGCCATTTGCAGATATTTTTCCCCAACATTTTTCTAATCATTTGAGCCCATTTGGCTATTCTTGTACTTTCCTTCTTGCAAATTGAGGGGGAGGGAACATCTCAGCATGCAGAGTCTCGCGGTGCAGCCAGGAGTATTGCGTGGTCTTTGGTACATCTCAGCATGGAGAGTCTCATGGTGCAGCTGGGGATATTGGGTGGTCTTTGGCATATCTCAGCATGCAGATTCTCATGGTGCACCTGTGGGTGTTAAGGGGCCATCAGGTGGTGGTTATGGGCTTTAAGTGGAGTATAGTTTTCCTAGGTAGGACTGGGCAGCAGTCGGATGTGATGAAGGGTCTTGGTGGCTTTGTCGAACTTAAGTTGTGGCTGAAAGACAGTTGTACCAAACCTGTCACTCAGTTATTGGCAACAGCTATGTTTTGTGCTGTTTGGATATCTTTATTGCTGCTATGTAAGGCTTTGGTTTTCTTGAATTTAATTCTATTTAATTAATTTAATAATAATTCTATTTCATTCTACTTAATATAGTCCAAGTGGCTTAAATATTAACATAAAGAAACAAAATCACCAAAATAAGCAAGAGAGGTAATTTTGGTTGGGGACAGACTCTCCAAGTGTGTCTCTAAACACAGAGTCCATGAAAGAGAAGACTAGAAGATTAAACTTCTCAGCCCATCACCTAATCAAAGGCAACATCTGGAGAAGATAGGTTGAAAAGTCTCCCATTATGAAAGAATTAATAATACAGCAGATTGGGGCTGGGGCCGAAGAGATGGCTCAGTGGTTAAGAGCACTTACTACTCTTGCAGAGGACCTGGGTTCTGGTCCCACTATTGTCTGAAGCTCCAGTTTCAGGGGATCTGACTCCTTCTGGCCTCTGCAGGCACCTGCATGTACACAAACACACACACACGTGTGCACACACATGATAAGTGGGTAGATGGGGTGGGTGGGTGGGTGGATGGATGGATGGATGGATGGATGGATGGATGGATGGATAGATAGATAGATAGATAGATAGATAGATAGATAGATAGATAGATAGATAGATAGATAGATAGATAATCTTGAGAAAAAGAATAAGGTGAAAAATTTTCTACCACATATTATAAAGCCAAAAACATGGGGTCTGGATAGATGGTCCAGTGGTTAAGAGCACTGACTGCTATTCTAGAGGACGCAGGTTCAATTCCCAGCTCCCACATGGCACCTAGCAATTGTCTATAACTCTAAGATCTGAGATCTGACACCCTCACACAGACACGCATGCAGGCAAAGCACCAATGTAAATAAAATAAAAATGAATTATTTTAAAAAACGAAAAATGATATCTCTTAATGAGATTGGAAGCAAGTACAAAAGATGTCAATATTTGTTTTGTTTTGTTTGAGGCAGGGTCTCATGTAGCCTGGGCTGGCCTTGAACTCACTCTAGAGCTGAGGATGACCTCAAACTCCTGATCCTTCTTGTCCCCCTCAGTGCTGGGATTCTAGGCATGCACCATCATACCCAAGTCCTAAATTATTTCTTAATTTAAAACATAAAAATAAATGACAAGCCAGGAACATCACAGCAGTACATACAGCAGCCTGGGAGGCAGCATCTCTAGTCTAAAAAGTATATTTATGTTCAGTTCAAAAATAAGCAAACGCTGTAATAGGACAATTAGCAAAGGCTATGAAGAGTGGGTTTGGCAAAAGAAGAAATACAAAAATAAAGCAATGGCTGATAAACCAGCTGTGTGCTGGGAACGGAAACACAGGAAGAGCTGTTGAGAGAGAACGTTGTCATCCACTGCTCGCGGAGTTGGTTAAAACCTGTCTCTGCGGATCAGTCAGCCACATCAGAATCCCTAGCGACGGCTGTTGACACCATTCCAGGCCTAAAACTACCCCATGAAAAGAACTGAGCAATATGTCCACACAATGGTATTCATTATGGCAGTCTTTCTAAGAGAGAAAATTGTCTGCCGTGGAGAATTGGTTAAACTAGTATGGCTCATCTCTGCCTTAGAATAACAACAACAGAAAAGGACACTGGATTGTTTTAATTAGCATGGAAAGGGACCACGGTGGCACATGGTAAGCTCAGGTTTACGGTGTAAACTGTGTAGTCTCCAAAAAGGGGTCAAGTTCAAGACTGGCCTGGGCTATGTGAACCCCCTTTAAAAACTTATTAAAAAAAGTTTTTTTATCGTTTGTGTATGAGAGTTTTGCCTCTATGTCTGTATGTGCACCACATGTGTGCAGTTCCCAAGTAGGCCACAAGAGGGCGTCAGATCCACTGACCTGGTGTTACATCCAGTTGTGAGCTGCCATTTGGGTGCTGGGAATTGAACTTAATACTCTAAAAGAGCAGTCTGTGCTTTTACTGGTAGAATCACCTCTCAAGCCCCAAACCCCACTGCTTAAGGTTCCCCAGAAGTCTCCCACTTGCTGGACTTCTCCATCAGCACTGATAAGGAAGTAGGAAGCCATCCTCAGAACCCACTGAACATCCAGGGCTTTTCAGATCTGAAGCAGCCCTTGCCTAGGTCGGATGCTCTCAGCCCCACTCGGGAGTTAGGGTGCTTGCTGCTGACAGTAACCACCATGCCCTCTTGGGGCTCCACATGGAGCGTCCACTTCACATTCCCTAACTCTAGGATGGCTTTGTCCCATTCCGTATATGAACCCACTCAGATGCTCAGATAGCGAAGCTGGACTAAGATCCCTGGACATCAGAGCTTTCTCCACACACGTGTGGCTGCCTTTCTATGCACATCACATACCAACAGCTGGACTCCCGTGGCTTTAGCATGCATGGTGTGATCCTAGAGAGAGAAGGTCTGCCACCGAAGTTCAGGCACTTCTCAAGTTTAGCCAGAGTCACCTGGGAAGTATTCAAAAGCCCCTGCATGGGGCTGTAGAAATGGTTCACAGGTTAAGAACATTTGCAGCTCTTGCAGAGGACCAGAGTATTGGGGGTCTGTGACATGGAGAAGTAGCGGAACAGGCTTGTGTGCTGGGGGAGGGGCAGAGGACAGCCCATATATTTGAGTGGAGCCTGAGATTCCCTCTGAGAAACAATTTTTTCTGGACATTGAGGATGGGGCTGCTATGTGTCAAGGAAGGTCCCCCTTCCCACCTCCTCAGAGCTCCATGTGAGCAGAGAGGGAAGGCCTGAGGGTACCCAGGCCAGACAACCTCCCTGTTGATTGCTGACCCCAGCGCTGTGCCTTTAGCTTCCATGTCTTCATGTCTGCTGCAGACCTGGTCCAGTTCCCAGGGCACTCTGCCTACCACCCTCCCCTTCCAGAAGCCCCTGAGTGTCTCCTTGGGCCAATCACCATCTCCTCACCATGGCCAAGCTTGCTCCTATGGATGCCTGACATCACAGCTCTAACCTCAGGAGACATACCCTCCTCTGGAGACCATACCCTGTCAGCCTGCCATCATTCAGGGCCTTGGGTTGTATCATGGCTGCCCACCAACACCATGGGCTCCTGTAGATCAGACTCCGTATGCCAATTCAGGCAGTTTGGTCATAAATCAACAAACCCAGGAGAGCCAGCCTCCATTCCTCAGGAATGCCTCTGAGAGAACATGTCCATCCTTGGACATTGCAGTGTGATATTGCCACCTAGGAAGTTCATACTCAAGAACCAGAAAATGAAATTTTTTTAATCTCAAGTTTAACTTTACTTTTGTATTGGGCCTAAGCCACACGTGGGCTGCAGGCTATGGGTCATGCTTTTGGATGAGGTTTTTGTTTTGTTTTGTTTTTTTGAGACAAGGTTTCTCTGTAGCATTGGTGCCTGTGCTGGAACTAGCTCCTGTAGACCAGGCTGGCCTCGAACACCCAGAGATCTGCCTGCCTCTGTCTCCCAAGTGCTGGGATTAAAGGCATGTGCCACCACCGCCCGGTGCTTTGGATGAGTTTTTTAAAATATACGTGGGCTGGGGAGTTGGCTCGGTGGGTAAGAGCACTTGCTATGCAAGCATAAGGATCTGAGTTCAAATCTCCAGGATCCACATGAAAAGCCAGGCATAGCCTGGCATAATGGCATATGCCTTTAATCCTAGCATTCAAGAGGCAGGGGCAGATATATTTCTATGAGTTCAAGGCCAGCCTGCATAGAGAGTTCTGGACCACCAAGGCTACATAGTGAGAATCTTATCTGAAAAAAAAAATTGCAAGCTGGGTGTGGCCATGCGCATCTAAAACCCCAGTGATGTGGGTGGCAGAGACAGGAGGATGGCTGAATGCCAGCCTAGCTTTCAGGTTCAGTGAGAGACCTTGTCTCAAGGGAGAAAGAGCAGTAGATTAGGATACCTGATGTCTTCTCTGGCCTCCACGGGCGTGTATACCACATAACAACCCTCCCCCCCCACACATACACACACACTAAAAACAATAGCCCACGTGTACTCTAGAGCAACGCCTGCACAGTGCTAGCCCCCTGGGGAAGCAGTGGCCAGTGGCTAGTACAGGGAGGCAGTTGGCTTGTAGATGAGGAGAAAGAGCCCGGGAAACAAGGCGAAAGGCAGAAACAAAGACCCTGAACTCCTGGGGTGTTGTGAGGATGCTATAACTGCCCCAGCTTCCCCTGCGGGTGGCCATTAGATATCATGTCCGCAGAACCCATGATGGGTGCGGGCTGTTTCAGAGCTGATGAGCCTGGCGAGTAGCCCAGAGGCCTTGGGGGGTGGGGGCAGCTGCCAGGACAAGAGTCAGGAAGAAGGGTGCCTGCTGCCCAGGGTCTCTGGCCAGCGCTTGAGGACCCGCTGACCCCTGCTCACTCTCTCTCCAGGTCTTCACAGGGATCTTCACAGCGGAGATGGCCTTCAAGATCATCGCCCTTGACCCCTACTACTACTTCCAGCAGGGCTGGAACATCTTCGACAGCATCATTGTCATCCTCAGCCTGATGGAGCTGGGCCTGTCCCGCATGGGCAACCTGTCGGTGCTGCGGTCCTTCCGCCTGGTACGCGCATGCGCCCGCCGCAGAGGGGAGGAGCCACTCTTGCTTGGCTCTGTCCTGCTCTGGCGATGGGCGCCTGGCCCAGTGTGGAGGCATCTGGTGGAGGAGGGCAATATGGAAGACATTCCTCGGGGGAACACCCGACCATTGCACGGCCTTTCGTGTATCTCAGGCCCTAACAAGATCCGAGCGTGGGGTCATATGGCGAGTTAATAGTCACGACCAGGTCTGTGGGTGGCTCGCTCAGAGCGTTGCCTGCTGAAATGGCGTTTTTTAAAACTTGGAAGTGCTTAGATGATCTAGAATCTTGCTTAAACCCCAGAGGCAGATTCAGTGGGTCTCGGGTGTCGCGGAATCGTCCGTGTGTGGCTCACGTTTGGAGCTTAGAATACCTGAGGTCTTCCTGGGGCTGGTGGTGTGGCCAGGGAAGACTTTCTGGAGGAAGAATTTGCAGCTCTGGTGGGAGATGTGGGAGCAGTAAGGAAGATCCCATCTGTAGGTTCTAATTCTGATCCCGTTCCTATACACCAAGGAACTTAGAGAAGTCACTTTACCTTTAAGGACCAAAGGAGGGTGGTAACCTTGCATGTTTAGCAGAAATTCACATTAAGTCAATCCCTCCTAAGCACAGGCCTTGGACACGCTGGGTGCCCAATAAATAGGAAGTGCCCACCATCTTTCCCTGTGATGACTGAGAGGAAAGAAAGATGGTGGAGATTGAAGGAATCAGATGGCTTGAGGTGGTCTGGAGTATCTGGAGGGAACAGGTCTGATAGAGGCAGGGCACCCCGGGCTGGGAGAATCCACCGGGCATTCCCTGGAAATGAGAGTGGGAAGGCAGGAGCTTAGTGTGGGGGCAGAGAAGAGCTAAGGTGGAAAGGTGGACTGAGCTCAGGAGACTTTCGACTGTGCCAAAAGTCAGCAGTGATCCCTAGGAGAAACCAGCTGGGTGTGTGCTGGAAACAAGGCCTCCCGGGGCTCTTAGGCAGGCGCTGGGGACATAACGGTGTGACCCACACCCATCACAAAGGCTCCCGCCTCCTCCCCCCTCTTTCTCAGCTGCGAGTCTTCAAGCTGGCCAAGTCCTGGCCCACCCTCAACACGCTCATCAAGATCATCGGCAACTCCGTGGGGGCGCTGGGCAACCTGACGCTGGTGCTGGCCATCATCGTCTTCATCTTCGCTGTGGTGGGCATGCAGCTCTTCGGCAAGAACTACTCAGAGCTGAGGCACCAGATCAGCGGCTCCGACCTGCTGCCCCGCTGGCACATGATGGACTTCTTCCACGCCTTCCTCATCATCTTCCGCATCCTCTGTGGAGAGTGGATCGAGACTATGTGGGACTGCATGGAGGTGTCGGGGCAGTCGCTGTGTTTGCTGGTCTTCCTGCTTGTCATGGTCATTGGCAACCTTGTGGTGAGTGAGCCAGGGCCTCGTCGTGCACGCTGACCACCCGCCCATCCATCCACCCAGACACCCCTCCATCTGTTTACCTCCACTTCCTTCTCTCTAGCCAGTCACCTAGCTATCTAGCAAATCATCCACCTTCCCATAAGCTGCTGATCCGTCAACCTGGGCTCGTTTCCCCACCTCTCCCTTTCTGCTCTATTGTCCACTCACACACCTGTGTACACACTTTCCTGTCCACCCAGGCCGTTATCGTAAGCACACCTAATCATTCACCCATTCAGTCTTGCCTCTGTCTGCTCTTCAGTATGCTCACCTATCCAGCCGTCTACCCGCCTGGTCACTCACTCACCACCCGCCTGTTCGTCAGTCTGTCTGCTTAGTGACCAGTCCTCCCGTCCACTCGCTCATTCACCAGTCATTCACCCATTAGCCATATCTACTCTCTCCCTCATCCATTCATCCAGTCACTCATCTGACTACCAACTTCCCATTCGCACACACAGACACACACGCACACTCACTGACTCATACCTGTTCATGTGCCCACCCACCTACTCGTTCATCCCCCACGCGTCAACCTGCTCTCTTCTCCTTCCTCCTCTCACCCATCAGCCTACGCATACGCCCTGCGTTCACCATTCCCATCCGCCCAGTTCATCCAATCAACAAGCCGTTCACTTAGCCACTGGCTCACCCACCCCTCCACTCACCCCTCATTCTCTGCACTTTGCTCATTCCTCCATCTGCGTGCTCATCTGCATGGGTGTTCATGATTTGGCTTGTTTCTAATAATTCATTCGTTTGTTGACTCGTCCCTTGCGACCAGCAAATGGTGACATGGCTTTCTGCTCAGACTTGCATGGTGTAGTTCAGATATTGGTGGTGCACGCGAGCCTGAGAGATGTGGAGGAGTAACCCTCAGACAGAAATAACTCATCGGTGCCCCTCAGGAAGAGTCCATGAGACTCCTCCCCAGCTAGAGCAATTAAGGAAGGTTTCTAGCCCAGAAGGGACAAGGTCAAAGTGACTCATTGGCTCAGGACAGGAACCTCTTTAGTGGATACATCGGAGACCAACATAGGACCAACATTTGCATGGTCGGGCCCCGCTGTGAATACCGTGCCCCTCATGGGCAGCACAGTGTCACCCCAGCGCACAGGGAGGTCTGGATCCACTTTCCAGCCTGCTGGGGGATGAGAACTGTGGGTTGCAGAGTCGTTCCCTGACCTGCCTGTTTTCACCGTCCGTGTGCCTCAGCCAGGCCAGGCCAGAGCCCAGCACACCGCCCATCCCTCAGTCCCCAGCCTAAAGCTCAGTGCATGCGTGCGCAGTGTCAGCGGGCCCCATCTTCCAAGCAGCCTCCCCTTGGAACAGAGCCTCACCTGGTGCCTACCTGGCTCCAAGAGCTGCCAGACTCAGCTCAAAAAAGAAAGCAAATGTGCTCAGGGCTCAGCCGCTGCCAGCACTCAGCCCGATGCCGGCACTCAGCCCGATGCCGGGCTGAGCCGCCCCTCACCAGAGCCCTGCCATTTCTGAGCGGATCTGCCTGGGGACAGAAGATTAGAGGCTCTGGAGGAGGGAAGCTGCCAGCCCACGCTGCCGCCTCGCCTGGGAACTGGGCCGCCGCTGGGGCCAGCTGCGTGGGTGGAAGCAAGCTTGCTGCTGAAATGGGCACGGCTGGGGCCACGCGTGATTGACGGGGAAGCCCCAGAAGAACGAATTTCCCAAGCTGGAGACGGGAGGCCCTTGGGTCCTGCGTGGGTAGACAAAGCCCCCTGCCTTACCTGGAGCTTGGACCCAGGACTCTTAGGGAGTCTGGATTTGTGTGGCGTGGGTGAGGGATACGGGTCACAGGGAAGACCCTCAGTGGGCAGCAGGAACAGAGGCCAGGGGCCAGGCTTGAGGTGAGCCTTTACAGCAGTTTTGACTAATATTGAATCCCCCGTCTCTGGTGAGGACATGGAAAAGGCAGCCAGGTGCCAGAGGCGGTCACTTCTCCAGAGAGTTGACAGAAAAGCACCTTTAGCCTTTGCTGGCCATGGGAGTGGATGCTGCTTTTTTCATCAGTGCTTTCTTACTGAGGCCTGGTCCTCACCTTCCTCAGAATGCTCACCCCCAGTTTTCTGGCAGATAGGGAGTCCCTGTGGCAGGGTGCATCCCCGAGGAGTTGAGAGAACCAGGAACAGGTTCTGGTTCTGCTCAAGGGCCCCTTCCGCTGAGAGAAGGTGCTATCTTCATTTCCCCTCCGTGTGGCTAGGCAGCACACCTCGTCCCACAACACCATTCAGGTTTGTCACATGCCACACAGTTGGTCTGGGACATCTGAATGCTCCTGCCTTCTTCGTCTCCTTTCCTGCCGTTGTTCCTCCTCTGCTCCCTTTCCTGTGGCCCTCACATGGAAAGGTGCCATGACCATCTTAAGACACGGGCAGATTGCTCGGTTAGTAGCCACACGTGCCCAGCGGTAGCCCGCTCTGTGCCTAGCCAAAGCTAATCATTTCCCTTTTACCCACAGACTCACCAGCCCTTTCAAAGCGCTTAGAGCTGGGAGTAGTTTCTTTGGGGGCCCTCTGCCTTGTCTCTGACTCCCCATTTCCCAGGAAGGATCCCTGGGCTCTCAAGCCTCACTGTGCCCCACCTACCCATTAGTCCAAAGGCCAGAAGGGAAGAAGGAGGTAGAGGAAGGCCCTTGTAGAGGCTGCTGGTGCCTGGTTAAGACTCTTTCCCCGGGCAAGTCCCACCCTATCACCATCTGTAGCTCTCTCCTTGACCCTGAGCTAAAATACAAGGGGGTTGGATCTTGGTTTTCACTCTGGTTGTCTGAGCCTTTGGCAGGAAGAATTTTAATTCACTTTCCTTCTGTAGATGAAGCTCCCATATGCAAGAGAAGGAGAGGGGTAGGTGAGAGCCCAGGGCCCTGTGCTTCTGTTTGCTATCAGCAGTATTCAGAGTCTCTTAGGACCTCAGTTTCCCCTCCATGGTTCAGCAGTGCCTGCAACTTGACCCATTGCCTCAACAGGTCTTGAACCTCTTCCTGGCCTTGCTACTCAGCTCCTTCAGTGCGGACAACCTCACTGCCCCTGACGAGGATGGGGAGATGAACAACCTCCAGCTGGCCCTGGCCCGCATCCAGCGGGGTCTGCGCTTCATCAAGCGGACCACCTGGGACTTCTGCTGTGGACTCCTGCGGAGGCGACCTAAGAAACCGGTGGCTCTTGCCACCCACAGCCAGCTGCCCAGCTGTATCACTGCCCCCAGGTCCCCACCACCCCCAGAGGTGGAGAAGGCACCCCCAGCCCGCAAGGAAACACGATTTGAGGAAGACCAGAGACCTGGTCAGGTCACTCCTGGGGATTCGGAGCCCGTGTGTGTGCCTATCGCCATGGCTGAGTCAGACACCGACGACCAGGAGGAAGATGGAGAGGACAGCCTTGGCACCGAGGAGGAATCCAGCAAACAGGTAAGCCCATGTCCTGATGGGGCGGCCCCCCTGCTTATACAGAGACAGCTCCTAGCCTCAACCAGACTACCTCAGCAGTGGCACGGTGGGAGAAGACAGGCCAGCCCCACAACAGCTGGCCTCTCAGAAGGGTTCGTGTCCAGCCGTTGTCACCCACCCTGCTAGTTGGCGTTCATCCCTGGAAAGTGAGGCATGGACAGGCGTCCTTCACAAATGCCCCTGTCTCCCCCTCCCCCAACCCTAACTGTTGTCTGGCACCAAGAGGAGCAGGGACAAATGTCTGGGTGAGAGAGGGCTATGGCTTAGTGACCTCGCAACTGTCCCGCCCCTCCTCCCATGCCTGAGGCTAATTCTGAGATTTAAAAATAAGCATCCCTGAGCTGGAGGTGTCAGGGACAGCACTATCTTATCTCCAAACCTGTTATTTTTAACACTTGGGACCAGAGTCTGGCCAGATCAGAGTGTCTGCCCCTCAGGTTTCCCTTGACCTGAGCTGGGCTCTGTGGCTGCTCCTTAGGCCCCTAGGTCAAGCAAACCTAGTGGTTCCCGTCCATGTTAGTGGCCCTTTCCAGCTGATTCCTCAGCTACCACAAGGTGGGCCTGACCCAGGAGAACTAGGCGTGGTTCTGCCTCAGATGGCGTGAGTCCTGTCTTGGCTCTTTTAGCAAGTTGTAGGACTGTCACCATTGTGGTTGAGGGTGGGAGGGTGGGGGTACTAGGACCACAGCCTCCAGTATCTCCTGCACAGGAGATGGGAGCAGAATTCTGGCTATTTCCCCCTTTCCCCTTTTCCTGGAACCAGCACAAACGTGCACTAGCACACACGTGTGTGTGTGCATGCGTGCGTGTGTATAGGCTGTGTTTGTACACGTGCACATGTGTGAATGCTCGCACACATGTCTGTGTGTGACTTATGGGGTTCAGTGCCGGCAAACTGAAGTATCTTGGGGACTTGAGAAGTCAGGACGACCTTCTGAGTAGAGGTGACAGCACCCGTACGGCGTCATGGTTCAGCCACACCCTTTCAGGATGTCTGAAGAGGAGAGGTTTATGCTGAGCTTTGGCTAAGGGTCCTTTACCCGTACTTACCAAGAACCTCTCAGTGACTAACCAAAGTCAGCTGACGAAGGGGTCTTTAGTAGACGGAGGTTCATGAAGATGCCAGGAAGCAGTGGGCAGAGACTGAAACCCACAAAGCCAGGGCCCTGGAGACCCTCTGCCTGGGTGTTTAGGCTCTGCTCATGGGGTCTTTTCAGCAGGAATCCCAGGTTGTGTCTGGTGGCCAAGAGCCCGCTCAGGAGCCCAGGGCCTGGAGCCAGGTGTCAGAGACCGCATCCTCTGAAGCTGAGGCCATTACGTCTCAGGCAGACTGGCAGCAAGAACGGGAAGCGGATCCCCGGGCCCCGGGGTGCAGTGAGGTAACAGTGGGCTCCACTGCTGTGGTCACAGCACAGGCCCAGTGTTTGCTAAGGGGAACCACAGCCAGTGTCATAGACGGTATGGAGACCCATAGCAGAGGAGGGTGGTAAACCAGTGTCCCGACGGGGAGAGATGGTACCCACCCCAAGGCCACAGGAAAATGGTGGAATCAACCATCTCAGGACTCTGAGGCAGGACTAAGCCCTCCATCCCGTGTGTTCACCCTCCCCTTGCACTCTGTTCTTGTGTTCTTGTGCCGTTTGGCAAGTGTTTGTCCCGTGACTCCCCAATTCACAGAGCACAGTCCTGGCTGTGTTGCTCACCTGCTGCCTCTTCCCTGCAAAAGCTAAAGGGGGAGAGGGGACCCCAGCCTGTCATCAGGGTTTCCTGTGGCCACAGACAGGCTTCACTCTGAATTAACTACCACCTGCTTGTATAGTTGGTTTTGTTACTCTTTTGGGGGCCTGATACCCAGCTCCCAAATAAATACACGGAGCCTTATTTTTACTTATGAATGCCCAACCTTGGCTTGGCTTGTTTTCTAGCCAGCTTTTCATAACTTAAATTATTCCATTTCTCTTTAACTACATTTTGCCTCTGGACTTTCTACCTTTCTTTATTCTATATGTCTTTCTTTCCTTCTTACTCCATAGCTGGCTGCGTGGCTGTGTGGCCGCATGGCTATGTGGCTGGCCCCGGCATCCTCCTCTCCTCCTTTTCTCATTCCTTGCTCCCTTCCCTAGGTTTCTCCTTCTATTTATTCTCTCTGCCTGGCAGCCCTGCCTATTTCTCTCTCTCCTGCCTAGCTATTGGCCATTCAGCTCTTTATCAGATCAATCAGGTGTTTTAGGCAGGCAAAGTAACACAGCTTCAGAATAAAACAAATGCAGCATAAAAGAATGCAGCCCATCTTGGCCTCATTAAACAAATGTCCCACAGCATAAGTGAATGTAGTACATCTTAAACTAATATTCCGCAGTACGCCTGGGAGTTCTTCTCTTAAAAATAAAATAAAATCTACATCTCTTGTTTTGCTTGAAAACTTGAGAGTGGTGCTGCCATGCTGTAGACAGGTGGCAGCCATTCCCCAGCCTCGGGCTGGAGCTTTCTGGCTTTTTCTAACATCGCCCTCCTGATTGCATGTGTGACCTGCCTGGCTCCTCTGCACATCTGCATTTTGAGCCCCCAAGCCCAGGGACCTGTGTCATGGCCAGCCACAACTACTCGGCCTCACTTGCTTCAGGCATGTGGATGGGGAACTGTGTGTTCAGAGAGCGCTGGGTGCCATTTGTTTTCCTGCATCAGACCTTACTCCGTGGTCCAGCGCTTGTGACCTTGGTCCTGTAAGAAGGGCTCTAGGATGCTTCACCATCATGGCCGGTCCTGGAGCATGAGTCCCTGGAGGACCGTGTCCCAACTGCAGATCGCAGCCCCCTCCCTGGGTGGTCTAACACTTGACATCATGTGAAGTTGGAGGATTCAGGATACAAAGCCTCAGGAGGGAGTGTGAAATTACACAGAACTTTGTGGTGTCTTCCCTTTGGATGTGCATGGTTCTGGACTGGGTGTGTAGCTGGATTGGCAGAATGCTCACCTAACACTCACAAAGCCCTGGGTGTGATCCTCAGCACTACACAAGCTGGGTGACCCACAGCTGGAGGCAGGAGGACCGGAAGTTCAGGGTCGAGGGCAGCCGTTCAGTGAATTCGAGGCCGCCTGAGCTGAAAGAATTGAGAGAAGCAGGAAGGGGAGGCTTCCTCCCTCCTGCAGGAGGATCCTGAGAACTCGCTCTCCTGCCTGACAGCCAGCTGCTCCTTACACAGCTCTGTGTCTGCAAGGCCCTGCCTGGTGTAGCCTGGAGAGCCTGGAGACCGCAAGACAGAGCCCCAGCCCTCTGGCTCTTCCCTCCCGTGAGATCTAGCCCTTTACAGCCATAAACCTCAGAAGTTTAAAAAAAAAAAAAAAAGCAGGAGGCGCAGATATGGCCATGGTTACTCATCCAAGGAAGGGGAAGAAGGCAGTAGGAGCCACACAGCCAGGCCCTGGCATTCAGGCAAGAGCCTGAGCCTAGGCCTGCCTCAGGCAGCCAGCTGAGGAGCTGAGATAGGAGTAGACTGGGTGGAAACAGGTGGTGGTTCCTTTCTCCACAGAAGCCCTTCTGATTCTTCTGTCTTAAAGTTCTGTTCCCCAGAAGCAGAGGTAGGGACGGGGACTTGTTGGGGCAGTGCTCCCCAGAGAGGCAGGAGGGACACGGGAAGCAGATGGGGAGAAGACATGAGGTAGGTCAAGACCAAAGGCAGGTTCTCAGGAGCAGTTCGGCCTGGGGCAGTGGGGAGCTGCAGAGCCTCAAGCTGCACCCCTGTGTTGTCCCTCCCTAAGGCCTGTGGTAACCGCCAGGCTGGCCATTCACCAACTAAACTGTTGTGGAGGGGCCAGCTAAGCCACAGGGCTCACAGTGTTAGCACAGGGTGATCTCCCTACCCACAGATGCTGGCATTACTCACAGCCACAGTGGCACAGACACTCACAGGCTATCTGATATTCTAGAGCAGTGGTTCTTAACCTTCCTGGTTCTGCGACTCTTAGTACAGTCCCTCAGGTTGTGGCGACCCCCAAACATAATTGTTATGTTTGTTATTTTAAAATTGTTATTTTTGTTGCTACTTCATAACTGTGGTTTTGCTACTGTTACAAATCATCATGTAAATATCTGTATTCTCCAATGGTCTTGGGTGACCCCTCCCACGAAAGGGTGGTTCGACTCCAAAGGGGTCACAACCCTCAAGTCAAGAACTGTTGACTTAGAGCCTCCCTGGGACCCAAGCAACTTGTCAAGGTTTAGTGCTGGGGAGGGAAGGTTCCAGCATTTTCTCAGACGCACCCCAGGCTCTGCCCCCACCCCACCACCCGTGCAAGCTGCGTGGAAAGCGTGGGCTGTTATTGGCATGTTCTCTGCATGTCTGACCTGCTGCTTTGTGCCTGTGTCTTGGTTTGGATTTCGTTCAGGATGTCTGTCCGTGTACCAGAGGGCTTCCCGCTGTCTTCCCCCACCGTGTCTGTCTTATCCAAGCTAGAAGAGTTTCTTTACTTGAGTTCTCCCAAAGCTCCTCACTCTCCCACATCCCAGACCTCAATCCAGTAGACCAGAACCACAGACCCAGGCACCCTGAAGCCGGGTCCTCACTCCATCCTAAGTGGCTCTGTGAGAAGTATCAACCCACTTCCACCCAGATTCCCAGAGTATGCAAAAGTGGGGCCACCTGGACCCACCCTAGGTACCCCCAGATGCTAAGCTGGAGCTGGAGGCTGGTCCTTGGCTCGTGGTCATTCCGCCTCCTCTCCCATAGGCCCCTGAGGACAGTTACTCAGAGGGTAGCACCGCTGATATGACCAACACTGCCGACCTCCTGGAGCAAATCCCAGACCTTGGTGAGGATGTCAAGGACCCAGAAGACTGCTTCACTGAAGGTACTGAGCAGTCCTCAGCCTCAGCCACACCCGAAGGGAACAGGAGGACCAGAAGTTCCTCAGCATCTGGGCATGTTGTGCCTCACCCCCTGAGCTGAAGTCAGCCTTCCTTTACCAGTCCCCTGCAATGTGGGTCACATTGGGTCGGCCCGTGGTGCAGGACTGGACAGCATCACTAAGGGATGATAGCCTTGTGTTTGTGGTGCCGATTTAACCCAGGTCCACCACACCCCGCATCTAGGACTCTTTCCGTCTACCCCTGTGGGGGTGGTATATGGCCATGTTGGCGACTGACATCTGCAGCGTGTCGACGGGTGCATTTGGAGTGCAGCTGTGGTTTCACGTCACATGCCGCTGCAGTGTTGGCTGTCACTTAGGACTCTGCCATTCCCAAGGCTCAGACATTGCAAAGATGAGGTAGATCATGAGAGATAGGTGTTTCCAGAGTTCGTTTCCTGAGGGGAATGGGCTGGCACCCATGCCATCACCAGCCCTGCCACAGCCCAGTCCAGCCAGTCTCTGCACAGAGCATTTGTTGAGCGTGTGGCTCTGCAGAGAGCACCCAGAGTCCTCCCATGCTTTGGTCCCTCTTGCCACGTACCCCATTGTCACAACCTTTCTCTCTCAGTCCTACCCTCAAACAACCAACCTTCTGCTGTCAGACCCGAGTGCTCACGGGCCCTGTCACCCTCCCCTACAGGCTGTGTCCGACGCTGTCCCTGCTGCACAGTGGACACCACACAGGCCCCAGGGAAGGTCTGGTGGCGATTACGCAAGACCTGCTACCGCATTGTGGAGCACAGCTGGTTTGAGACCTTCATCATCTTCATGATCCTGCTCAGCAGTGGAGCGCTGGTACCTCCTGGGGATGTGGGGTTGGGCAGGGAGGACTGGAGGAGGAACAGGGGGCAGAAAAAAAAGTCCCCAGCTAGAACACCTGCTCAGAAAGTGGGGCGGTGCCCCTGTTGGAGACAGGCTCCCAGGCCCCCTGGAGCAGACAGGCTCGTAAGCCTAACACCCACAGCATGTACGGTGGCCAGAGCGAGAGGGCTGGAGCGTGCCCTGTGTCCAGCCCACGGCCTTGTTCCACGAAAGGGAGATTATTTTCTCTGGCTCTCCAGCCTCCCGCATTGGAACTCATCCACCTGCCTTGCATCAGCCATGCGGTGAGGCCATTAGACTACAGCCATGACCCACAATGAGGCAGTGCCGGCTCCACACCACCCATGCCTTCCGCGGGCCACTGGCTGAACCATGTAGGGCCCACTTCGTCACATTCTGTGCGTGTGTCAGCTTCTATGGAAACACCGGTCGCTTACCCAAAGCTCCACCACTCAAAAGCCGTAGGTCTGGTGTGTGAACCCAGGCAGTCGGATTCCCAGGTCAGCTGTCTCGACCTTTTATTTATTTAGTAGGGTTTTTTTTTTTTTTTTCTAAGCACTCTGCGTTTCTGGCCTCAGGGTCTTCCACTGTAGTGGGAGAAACCAGATTCAGCAGATTTGAGATATTAAAGATCAACACAAGAGCTGGGGCAGTTAGGGAAAACTCCCTGGAGTAAGCGGCCAGAGACTCACAGTGGAGGTTGTCCGAGGAAAGCCTCCAGAAATTCCCCATCTGGCTTGCAAGCACACTGCTCTGAGCCTGTGGGGCTTCTATAAAGAGATGGGCTAGCTCTGGCGATGGTTCTGGAAGGTGCTGGTGAAGAGGGATGGAAATAATCCAGAGGAAGTGGGGAGCGGAGCGAGCCCTTGTGTTGTTGGCTACATGAGAACCCTCCTAGGGAGCATTTGGCATGCCCCTCCCCCTCCCCGCTTTAGAGTGGGCCTGGAGCCATGACTTGCAGCCTGCCTGCTGTTTTACCGTGGGCTGCTGGAGCCAAGTCTCTGTAGGTTTCAGAGAAGTATGATTTGACAATATGTTAACAAGTTTTGTTTTTAAACAGCCACCGACGAGGGCAGCCAGAGCCATTTAGTCTGGGCGATGCAGGAAAACCTCAGGCTGGCAAAAAGTGAGGAGGAGTTTTGGCAAGCATCTGGCGAATCTAATCAGTGTAGACAGCCAAGCACTGTTGCTAAAAACCATGTCAATGATATATTGGGAAAAAAAGGAGTCTGCAAGTGTTATTTTAAAGGTTTGAGCTTGCTTAACAGAAAGCAAACCATATATCCCTTCCAAAGTGCTGAGAGTGAAAAAAAAATTAAGAAAACAGAGAATTTTTAAGAAAAAAAGAAGCAACAATGAAGTATAGAAAACAGCCAAGCAAGATCAAGCATATTTTAATAATAAATGTAACTGGATAAAATTCACTTTTTAAAAGGAAAAGGACTCTGCTCTTGAAAAGTGTCAGCCTTGTATGAAAGAGTGACTCAGAAATACTAGACATGAAACAAAATTTAAGCTAGTTGAATATCCTGTATCCCAAATGCTTGAGTCCAGAAGTGTTACAGATCTTGGGGGCGTGGGCATTTGGGACTATTTGTGTAAATTAACCAACCAGTTGAGTAGCCTGAACACAAACTCCATAAATGTACAAAATTTGGAATTGGGTGTCATATCAGCTCTCAGGAAGTTTTAGATTTTATTTTATTTTGTTTTGTTTTGCACTAGGGATATATGCTAGTTGCTTTTCTCTTTGCCATAACAAAATACCTGACCAAGAGCATCTTGAGGGAGGGAAGTCTGGTTTAGGGTCACCACGTAAGAGCTCAGTTCATCTTGACTGGGAAGGCACTGAAGGCACGGTAGCTGGAGCACAAGGCTTCTTACCCAAATCTGGGCGGATCAGGAAGCAGACAGGTGACTTTTGCTCCTCATCTTGCCTTATCTTTCTTCTCTCTTTTCCCCCAACTACGGGAATAATGCCACTCACTCCAGAGTGAGCAGACTAACTGCTCAGTTAATCCTGTCTGGAAACACACTTACAGATGTGGTCAGAGATGTTTCTGTAGTAATTTTAGATCCAGTCCACTTAGCAATGAAGATCTTGTGTGTGTGTGTGTGTGTGTGTGTGTGTGTGTGTGTGTGTGTGTGTGTTGCACATGTATGTATTTCTTTCTGTGCATGTCTGTGTGCAGGTGTCTGTGTGCAGGTGTCCATGGAGGCCAAAAGAGGGCATCAGATCCCCCTGGAGTTACATGTGGTTGGGAGCCATCCAGTGTGGTGCAGGGAACCAAACTCTGGTCCTCTACGAGAGCAGTGCATGCTTGCAAATGGTGAGCCACCTCTCCAGCCCCTGCCTGCATTAAAACCTTTTTAATAGCAATCGAATTATTTTCTTTTCTCAGAAAAAAATTATTTTCTGTCTATTAATAGACATGACAACAGAAATCAGGGCATTTTTGTTGGTGTGTTAATATTAAATAATGTTGAATTCAAAGTAAAAAGCTTGAAATAAAGCAATGAAGGCCTCAACCTACGATTAAAATACAACTACTAGGGCTGGAGAGACAGCCTAGCAGTTAAAAGCATGGACTGACTGCTCTTCAGAGGGATTTCAGTTCCCCCGAAAACATGGGGTGGCTCACAACTGCCTGTAACCCTGATCTCGGGGATGTGGTACCATCTTGCGTGAGCACCAGGCACAGACAGACACTTGCAGGCAACGTAAATACAATAGTTTTTAAAAATCAAAAATACAACTATTATGATTATTGCTTGGGATTGCAGAGCAATTAAAACTAAAGAAAAAGAAAACCACTGAGGGAACGCAGAAAAGAACATTTAAGTGCGAGGGTGCTGATTGTCCCCTGACAGGGTGGTGATGTGTAGAAAGAACAAGGCAGCGAAAGACCCTTAAAAAGTGGAAAAATAATTAACACTCAAATAGATAGAAGTACGTGACAGGCACTGTTTTAAATCTTTTATAAATATTAATTTCAGTTAATTATCACAGGATCCCCGTGAAATGAGCACCACTGTTAAAACAATTCTACAGGTGAAGAAGCTGCTACAGATACCAAAGCTAGAGGCCGGGGATGCATTTGCCTAGAGTATGCAAACTCTGCTTTGATCCCCAACACAGAGACAGAGCAAGAGAGATACATACATACGTGCATGCATACATACATAGATAAGCAGGCAGGTAGACACATACATACATACATAGACACATAGATAAGCAGGCAGGCAGATGGATACATACATACATAGAGAAAAACACTGTGGGTGTGAGAAACTTGGATAGAACGTTCTGAGAATAGCGTGTGGGATTCAGCCAATGCTGCAATCAGGGGCAATTCCTAGAGACATTTTTTATCAGTAAATGGAAAGAATAGATTAAGAATTTTTTTCTATTTTTACCAATTTTTTCACAAGTATTTTCACAATCATGAGATAATTATGTATTTTAAAAAAATCTTTGTTTTGTTCACATAAATAGATTTCTTAACAGGGCGCCGTTCAGACACTTTAGGATGTATCTGATATAATGAATATCTTAAATACGTTACCCTAGGATGTATCTGATATAATGAGTATCTTAAATCCGTTACCCTAGGATGTATCTGATATAATGAATATCTTAAATCCGTTACCCTAGGATGTATCTGATATAATGAATATCTTAAATCCGTTACTCTAGGATGTATCTGATATAATGAATATCTTAAATCCGTTACTCTAGGATGTATCTGATATAATGAATATCTTAAATCCGTTACTGAGTCCTATTTGGCAAGGTATAGTTGGCTTTTTTTTTAACTCTTTGACTCTTTGGGGGCCCACCACCCAGCTCCCAAAAATAAATACATACTTATTCTTACTTATAAATGCCCATCTTTAGCTTGGTTTGTTTCTAGCCAGTTTTTCTTAACTTAAATTCTCCTGTCTACCTTTTGCCTCTGGGCTTTACCTTTCTCTGTTCTATATTCCTTCCTTTCCTTATCCACATGACTGTGTGGCTGGCCCCTGGCCACCTCTCTCCTCCTTTTTTGGCTTCTCTTTTTATCTTTTTCTCCTTCTATTTATTCTCTCTGCCTGGCAGCCCAGCCTAACCTTCTCCTGCCTCACTATTGGCTGTTCAGCTCTTTATTAGGCCAATCAGGTGTTTTAGACAGGCAAAGTAACACAGCTTCACAGAGTTAAACAAATGCAATATAAAAGAATGCAGCCTATCTTTGCATCATTAAACAAATGTTCCACACCATAAACAATGTAACACATCTTCAGCTAATATTCTACAGCATCAAGGGGTTTTCTTTATAAGATTTTTGAGTGACCAATTAATTGTTTGATTCAATGAATTAGAAATACAAGGCCAGACACATAGCTGAGCAGTTAAAGGTCTTTGCCACACAAGCCTGGAAACGTGAGCTCCTTCCCCAAAACCCACGTAAAGGTGGAAGGAGAGAACAACTCTGTACAGTTGTTCTCTGAGCTACACACACACCAGAGCACACCAACCCCCTCTCCCACACAATTATCAGTCAATAAAATTGTTTAAAAAATAGAAATGTCGGGCAAGAGAGATGGCTCAGTGGTTAAGAGCACTGGCTGCTCTTCCAGAGGTCATGAGTTCAATTCCCAGCAACCACATGGTGGCTCACAACCATCTGTAATGAGATCTGGTGCCCTCTTCTGGCAAGTGGGCATACATGGAAGCAGAATGTTGTATACACAATAAATAAATAAATCTTTAAAAAAATAGAAATGTAAGAACAAGACAATCCTGAGCAAGCCAAAGGATGTGATGAGTGAAATAGAAATATAAATTAATGAATTAAAAAAATAAATAGCTGATTGGCATAAAATCCTATAGCTAATTCCTTGAAAATAGAGTCAATAAATCACTAACTAATTTCCCATATTTCCTAGGATGGAGTCTGTCAAAATCTGAGAGAAGAAAATAATTTCATTGCTATTTAAAATATTCTAATGTGGAGGCTGGAGACACTGCTCAGTCGTTAAGAGCATCTGTGCTCTCGTGCAGAACTAGAGTTTGGGTTCCAGCCCTCATGGTGGGCAGTGCACAAACACATGACTCCAGAGGGATTTGATGCCCTCTTCTGGCTTCCATGGGTATCTTCACGCATGCACACATGCACAATCTTAAATAAAATAAAATAGGGCCTGAGGGAACGGCTGAGTTGTTAAGAGCCTTCACTTCTCTGGTAGGGAGTCTAGGTTCAGTCCCTAGCACCTATGTGGCAGCCCATCACTGTCTGTCACTCCAGTTTCAGGGATCTGATGCCCTCTTCTGACCTCTGTGGGCACTGCACACACACGGAGCACACATACAGATGCAGCCAAAATACTCACATGTGTAAATAAAAGTAAGTAAATATTTAAAAATATAAAAATAGTCTAATGTGATGTAGCATGAATTCTAATTATTGGTCTTCATAATACAAAGCTGGAGCCCAGATATGGGGGTATATGCTGAAAGATCAGAGAAACAAAGGAGCAAGCCACTAGGGAGACTTAATTCTCAAACGGAAGGGGCGAGATCCTGTCTCCATTTCCACTTCCCTAGTGTTGGGATCAAAGGCATGAGATCACAAGTGTTGGGATCAAAGGTGTGTGCCACCGCTGCCTGGCCTATATGGTTAACTAGTGGCTATTTCCACCATCTGATCTTCAGGCAAGCTTTATTTGTTAGAGCACAAACAAAATATCACCACTAAGTATGGAATAGATGGGAGAGTACATATATTATTTCTGTTAAAATTAAAGCTGATTTCAAAACCTTCCAGAATATTGAAAAGAAGACACACCAGTTTTCAGACCTCAGTCTCTATACTTAGAAATAATGGTGCATTTACCTGGTAAAATGCAAACAGGATCCAGTAATAGATTTTAAAGATTAGGTATATCACGTATATATTCTAAAATGTCAAAATGCTGATAATGTCCCAAAATCTATTTTATGTGAGTAGAAAAAGGATAACATAGAATTATCTAAATAAAGCCATCAAACCCGATGACGATAGAAATAAAATATTTTCTTAATTTACTGAAAAAGTCAACTTAAGTTATCATTAGTTTCTGTCCTCATTAGTGGTAAATCACTTAACATTTTCATTAAAGTTAAGGATATGGAAAAACCATTTAGCTGCTTTCTAGTACTAATCATAATAATGATGTTTAAATACTTACCAGTGTATTTAATTAAATATATTAAAGAAAATCAGTTGACTATAAAAGCAAGAATTGAGGCCGGGCATGATGGCACACACCTTTAATCTCAGCATTCAGGAGGCAGAGGCAGATGGGTCCCTGTGAGTTCCACAACAGCCTTGTCTATATAGCAAGTTCCAGGTCAACCAGAGCTGCATCGTGAGACCCTGTCTCAAGAGAGAGGGAGGAGGGAGGGAAGTGCTTGAGCCAGGACCTGAGTTTGGATTCCCAGGACTCATGTGAAGCTGGATGTGTTAGCGCGCATCTCTGATGCCAGCCCTTCTTCAGCAAGATGGGACGTGGAGACAAGAAAAGCCCTGAGGCCCGTGGGTCAGCTCATCTGGCCGACACAACAGCAAATTAGAAACCCTGTCTCAGACAACATGGAAACTGAAAGCTGACACCCAGGGTTATCTCTGTGACCTCCGCGTGCATACGCTGCACTCATATACATGAACATGCAACACCCAAACACACAGTCACATTGCACACACACAAAAGATACAGAAATAATCCTAATAAGGCTGGAGAAATGGCTCAATGGTTAAGAGCACTTGCTGCTCCTGCTGGGGTCTGTTTTCAATTCTCAGCGCCCATCTATAACTGCGGTTCCAGGAGATCCTATGTGTTCTCTGAGGGTACTAGGCATGCATGCAGTACATAGACAAACACACAAGTAAATACTCATGCACATAAAATAAAAGTTAATCATAGCAATAGAAGGTGGGGCTGCAGTTGCAGCTCAGAAATACAGCACTGCATGAAGCCCTGAGTTCACTTCTCAGTGTGGCAAGAAAAAATGAAATTAATAATAATATTACTTGTGGATAATATAATCATGCAGGGAAAAGTATAATACCATTAAAAACATTACATGAGCCAAGGAGCTGGTTCAGCTGAGGAAGCCCTTGCCACGCAAGCCGGAGAACCTGAATTCAATTCCCGGAGCCCGTGCAGAGGTGGAGAGAGAAAACTGCTCCACAGACACGTCCTCTGAACTCCACACACATCGCACACCCACCGTGCACACAAATCACACAACTTTTTTTTTTAACTAATGGAAGACAGGAGTTTGAAATTGCATCTATAAAAAAACAGCCAGCTGTAAAGCCAGACAGGAAGAGCGGTGTGTTGATCCTGTCTTATATGGAGGGAAACTGATACTTCTCTGCTGTGTATTCTCTTCCTGTTGTTGAAAATACAAAATAACTGGTAACAGAATGTGAGAGAGAGGTCTGTTCAGTAAGAATGGAATCTTGCAAGGCATGAGAAAAGACAGACTCCATACTGTGGTCTCAGGTAGGAAGGCTCCAGATTAGTCCCCAAACAGGTAAAGCGGGGTTGGTGAGAGGGCTCAATAAAGGCAAAGGTGCTTGCACCAAGCCTGAGGGCCCGCCTCGCCCCCGACAACCAGGTCCTTACAGTGGTCCTCCATAGGGAGCTCCACACATGCGCTATGGCATGCCCACATCCCCACCTCACAAATTACAAAGTAATACTTTTTTTAAAAAAAGAATAAAATAGTACTACATTCCAACAATAGAGCTGAATGAATTTGATAAAGAATATCAGTAAAATTTATCTTCAAAATTTCCCAAAACAGCCAGGCAGCAGTGGCACACGCCTTTAATCCCAGCACTCGGAAGGCAGAGGCAGGTGGATCTCTGTGAGTTTGAGACCAGCCTCGTCTACAAGAGCTAGTTCCAGGACAGGCCTAAAGCCACAGAGAAACCCTGTCTCGAAAAACCAAAAAAAGAAAAAATTTCCAAAACAAAGGAAGGCCATGGGAACAGAGAGTACCCGAGGAACAGTGGAAGGGCTTGACATGGCTCAGTGACTGAACACGCGTCTAGAAACAGATCAGGCCCTGGGCTCCATCCCAGCACCAGGAGAAAGAAAACAAACTCACAGCAGAAAGGCTCGGGCTAGAGCTAAGTAAATAGAGAAATGTCACATACAGTAAGATTGACTTCTGATTAGTGGATTTTATGCGGATTTTTTAATAAAATGTTGGGGCAGTTGACAAACCACTGAGAAATTTTTATTAAAATGTATATTTACTCTTTACCAAATATATATTAGGTTTTTTGAAATCATAATATAAAAACAAACCACAAAACTTAAAAGCAGGGGAAGGAGGATTCTTTTCTAGTCTCTGAGTAGGTGAGGGTGTTTTTAAAAAAGACTTTTCTTTTTGTGTTTGTTGTTTTGCCTGCATGCACGCATGTACTGTGTGTGTGTCCAGTGCCTGTAGAGGCCAGGAGAGGGCATTTCGATCCCCTGCAACTGGAGTTACAGGCGTTTGTCAGCCACCATATGGGTGCTGGGAACAAGACCCAGATCTTCTCGAAATACAGCCAGTGCTCTTAACCACTGAGGCATCTCTCCTACCCCCGGTGATGGCTCTCTTAATACAATATCAAAGGTTGTACTAAGTGGATATTGTAACCAATGATACAACTGTATTCGATGCTGTGATAATGAACTATGAGATATATAGAGCACACAGCAAACCAGAATAGAGTGTTAGGTGGGTGGGGTGTAAATTGATCTCTTCAGGGGCTTGCTCAAAGTCTGTCCCCAAACCACACCTTTGTTCTGACATCAGGAGTCTAGAAATCTGTCCTCAACAAGCAGACACATTGTTGGCTTTAGTGTTGCCCCTGGGAGGTAAAGAACTGAGATGTGCCTCCCTCGAGGAGATTGACAGGTGTTAATGTGTTCACTTTAAAAAAGTAAAGGTTCAGAATAGATTGTTTGTGTGCACACATTCCATGGAGAGTGTGTGTGTGCGTGCGTGTGTGTAGATCAGGGGACAGCTTACAGGAGTTGGTTCTCTCTTCCCATCATGTAGGTCCCAAGGATCTCAAACACCCATATCCTCTGGGCCATTTTACAAAGCCCGGTTGGCTGGTTTTTGAGGCAGGGTCTCACCGTGTAGCCCCAGCTTAGTTTGGAACTGGTGAGCCTCCGGCCTCAGGCACCCCAAGCTCTGGGATGGCACCCACCCACCACAGCCAGCTTTGTTCTGCTCCTAGAGAGGACCTGAGTTCAGTTCCCATGTCTGGCAGCTCACCACCAACTATGACTCCAGCTCCAAGGACTCTGATGCCATCTTCTGGCCGCGTTGGGCACTGCACTTACATGCACATACCCAGGCATAAATGCATGATTAAAAAAATAAGGCAAATGTTTACATTAAAGCAAATGTTTAATGTAACATATAATATCACATTGTGTATATTGTGGAATTGAAAATGCCAATTTTGATAATTTCTGTTTTGGGTGTATTTGTTTGGGGCTCTGAGCTTGAACACAGAGTCTTTTACTGTGTTTTACTGAGCTATATTCCCAGGCCTTGTTTGATTTATAATAAGCACATTTTTTATTTCAGAAAAAAATAAAAACATAGCCATAAGTAGATGACTAGATCCCCACTTTTATTTTGAAGCCTCCAAGTCCATCTGAGGGCCTGCTCTGTGCTGTGTGCTGCCCACACAGGCCCAATTAGCCATCCAGAGGCCTCAGCTGTGTGTCCCCAGGCACCGCTCACCGTACTCATCCCTGGACCACATCAGAGGCCCTGAAGTCAGACAGGGACCCAGGGGTGACTGAAGGACGCAGCTTCCCAGGCTCCCTGGTGACATGTTGCCTAGACAGGGAGCCCCAGAGCACGCTTGAGGTGGCTGGAGAGGAACGATCAGAAGGCCAGAGGGGGAAGGGCAGCCGGATGCCCCAGCAATGTGGCAGTATCCCTGGTGGCTCCGAGGGATGCTGGGTAGAGGCAGGAATGAGGAAAAGGGGGAAATCTTTTGTTGTCTTTAGTGTGCTGGGGACAGGCGATGCCAGGGCTTCGGTCATGCCAGGCAGGAGCTCCAGGCTGAGATGACACACTTGACTCCTAGATTCTGAGGAGAGCCTGTTTGTCGTGGATGTCAGATCCCAGAGGGTTTGTAGTCATTTTTCTGAAAATCCTACTTTGGCTGGGTGTGGTGGCACACACCTTTAATCCCAGCACTTGGGAGGCAGAGGCAGGGGGATCTCTGTGAGTTCAAAGATATCCTGTTCTACAGAGCAAATTCTAGGCCAGAAAGGGTAATAAAGTGAGACCCTGTCTCAAAACAAGAAATCAGTCAATCAATCAATTAAAAAATAATAAATGCTGTGCGGCTGGTATTTGGGGGAATGTCTGAATATCCGTATTTCAAAAAGACAGAAATTCTGCTTTGGGCCCAGTGCTGCTGGGTTGGTTTATCTATGTGGATCTCAGTCGTTGTTAGAATGGAGTCCAGTATAAATTCCCATTGGAAATGGTAAACACACAGGATACCTGGAATAAATACAAAGTGGAGGGGAAACCGGAGTGGTTTTGCACACTCTCCAGTGGAAAGCTGAGTGCCTGTTCCCTCTCTCTGGCTTCAAATGGGCAAGTTTTGGAAAGCTCAATTTAATTGTTTTATTTATCTTATTTATTTAATTCAAACTATTTACTTATTTCTTTTTCCTGCACTGGGAATCAAGCCTGGAGTTTCACACATGCTAAATTACTACAGAGGCATAACCCAGCATTTATTGTTTCTTTGTTACTTTTTATTTTGAGGCAGGATCTCACAAAGTTTCCCAAGCTAGCCTTGGCATCTCTTCTCCCCCACCCCCATCCCCTCTCCCCCTCTATCTCTCTCCAGCTAAGACAGGCTTTATGATCTTCCTGCCTCGGCCTCCCAAGTAGCTGGGATTACAGACCTGCAGCACCAAGCCCTGCCAGGAACATGACTCTGAAAGTGTGCTAGCCCAGAACTAACACTTGTTCTTAGTATAGACGGAGTACACACCCGGCTCTCCACCTACAGTGAGGACCAGTATCCTGGCCCATCCATGGCTGATGGAGAGACACACCTCAATTCCCCTGCTCCTAAGCAGCAGATGCTGGTAGAAATGTTGTCCCCTGCAGAGTAAACTGCTTGGCAGTGATCTGGACTCTGAGCCCCCCCCCCACCCAACGTGTCCCCTGCCCACAGGCCTTCGAGGACATCTACCTGGAGGAGCGGAAGACCATCAAGGTTCTGCTGGAGTATGCCGACAAGATGTTCACCTATGTCTTTGTGTTGGAGATGCTGCTCAAGTGGGTGGCCTACGGCTTCAAGAAGTACTTCACCAATGCCTGGTGCTGGCTGGACTTCCTCATTGTGGATGTGAGTGGACGCATGAAGGGGACCCCAGGAGGCAGGGGCTCATGGCTGTGCAAGGGATAGAACAACGGGGCAGGCAGAATCACCGTGCAACAGTGGGGGTGCTCAGCTGTGTTGTGTGGCGGGTGAGCAGAAGGAAGCCAGGCGTCTGAAGCCTAGACCTTGGTCAGGGAGGAAGAGGGCATCTGAGAGCAGAGGCCTCAGAGCAGGCCCTACCTGTGGGAGACAATCGAGAGCAGAGATCTTTTCCTGCCTGGGCCACAAGGAACAGCAGGACATGCTGACAAGGTGACAGAGACTCAGATCCCCTAGACTGAGAACCGGCAGAGACCTCCAGACCCACTTGGGTTGTGGGAGGATATAGCGTAGGCTTAGGTGCAGAGACCCCTGGGAGATTGAGATGGGCATGTCATGTGAACAGTAGAAAGCAAGAACTGTGGCTGTACGGACCATTGGACCACTGGCAGACCTTGTCTGCCCAGGGTGTGTCCTGGGATGGCAAGTCCAAGACGTGAGCATGTTTTCTGAGCTCTCGGCAGATGGAGTAGGAAGCCCCTTTCCCCGAGCTTCCTGGACTCCAGGGCACTGCAGGATGAGTTTAGGCCAGATGGATCAAGTGGGGGGGCAGAGAGAATTGGGGGGAGACAATGCTCAGGGTGAGGGGCAGCCCTGAATCTACTTTCAGTGAGGGAAGGGGGCTCAGGTTCCCAGATGTGTGTGCATCCATGGGAACAGGGGCTCGGGAGGCCAGGTGTATGTGTGTCCCCAGGAAGGGGGTCTCGGTAGCCCAGGTATTATGCGTCCCTAAGAAGGGAGTCTCAGGAGCCCAGGTGTGTATATGTCTCTGGTGGTCCCAAGTCCCAGATGACCCCAGGCTTCAGGTGCTCCCAAGTCTCAGGTGGTCCCAGGCCTCAGGTAGTTCCAGACCTTAGGTGGTCCCAGGTCTTCAGGTGGTTTCAGCCTTAGGTGGTCCCAGGTCTCAGGTGGTCTCAGCCTCAGGTGGTCTCAGGTGGTCCTAGGCCCATGTTCCAGGACTTTCTTAGGTCTGGAAGTCTCAGCCCACCTAGAGGCAGAGTGACAGCAGGCAATAAAATAAATAAAAATAAAACCACTGTGGCTGGTGAGATGGCTCAGTGGGTAAAGGCACTTGATGACCTGAGTTTCCCCGAACCTAAATAATGGAAGAACCAACTCCTACAAGCTGTCTTCTGATCTCTGCACATGCACACACACGCACACACACATGCACACACCACACACACACGCACACACATACACAGTAAATGTAGATGTTCTTAGATAAGTAAGCACTTTAGCTGGGTATGAGAATACAACCTATAAATCCAGCACTCCAGAGACTGAGGCAGTAGGATTGCTGTGAGTTCCAGGTCAGCCAGGCCTATATAACAAACCTTGTCTGGGAAAAAGAAAGACAGAGGGGGTGGTGGGGCCCAATTTGGTATTTTATTTGAGGGTCAATTGGCATGGAGGGAAAAAACGGGGAGTTGAGGGGGGACGGGAGCTGGTGTTTAGAAGTACAGGCACCGGGCTGTAGGGTGGAGGGGAAGATGCAAGGCAGATCTTTAAATCACCTAGCAGGAATGGGACCCCTGAGGTGACCCCTGAGCAGATCTGAGGGGAGTTAACTCCATAGGTATGTGTCAGAATGTTCTACACACTATGCCTGATATCTTTGAGAAGCCGCCCCAGAGTGGCTGGGCAGAGGGAACAGGAGGAGGAAAAGGCACATGGGCTTTTATTTGGGATGAAGAGAGAGACTAGCCAGGCCTCTTCCTCAATGCCCCTTGGCCGCCCCTACCACCTAGTGCTTCCGAGCATGGAGAAAGCTTTAGGGCTTTGGCTTCTGTGTGGTCCTTCCCACCCAGGCCTCCGCAGCACCAGGGTAAAAGGCAGGGGTCCAGGTGAGACACCATTTCTGGACTGTGGTCACTAGAGAGTGCAGAAGTGAGGGTGTTGGCTCTCGGACCTTTAGCATGATGGGGTCCACTGAGGGGGAGTTCTGGGGAAAGGACAGAGGGAGCAGAGGCTCCAGTGTCACCCATCCTCGCCTACGTCCTCGTAAGACATCAGAATGTTACAAAGTCCAGCTTAAGGGAAGTGCCCCGTGACTGGTGCTTGTATGCAACCGGGGACTGCCCTTTCTTCCCCCAAATAGACTTCTTTGGAAGAGAAGAGGATCAACTCAAACATTGTGCTTAGAAACCCAGGTTTTGTCTCTGTTCAGCCACACCAACAGGGTAGAATAAGGATGACATGTCCCAGGCTGAAGGGCCAATAGACAGGACAGTCTTGGCTTACTCCAGGCCTTCAAAGCTCCCTGAAGCCTGGGCTAGCAGTTAACACACTGGTAAAGAAAGATTGACCAGCCTAAGATGAACCGAGAGCTGCCTTCCCACCCACTCCCTTCTGTAGGTCTCGCTGGTCAGCCTCGTGGCCAACACCTTAGGCTTTGCTGAGATGGGTCCCATCAAGTCACTGAGGACACTGCGTGCACTGAGACCCCTGAGGGCCCTGTCGCGATTTGAGGGCATGAGGGTAAGTGGAACTTCTACCGCCCCAGCAGGTGGAGGAGCGGGGGACACACCCCTAGCTTCCTGACCAAGAGGCCTGGCCTCTGAGGCCTGTTGTCTGGAACCTTCTGCAAAGGGTTCTTCCAGCTTCAGGACGGAACTGGAGCACAGTCTCGCTGACACCCAGGCCCGTCGGCACCAGGGCTCTCTGCTTCTGCGCTGCTACAGGGGCCCGCCTCCTTGCGTGCCACTCTGCAGGCTGACCTGGAGTCCCTCACTTCCTGGTAGGCACAGGCTGCCTTCCCCATGTCCTTAAAGGATGATGAAGGGCAAGGTAGTAAGGACCAAGGAAGGTGTTGTGAAGTAGGCCGTGTTCTCACCTACAGACGACAGATTGCCGAGTTTAAATCCCCGGCTTAGCAAATGCTTTTGTGATCACACAGGCATTTGGGGAGTGCCACATTTTACCAAAGAATTGTGAGCATATAAGGGAAATTCTAGTATCTTTTTAAAAGTGTGTGTGTGCGCGCGTGTGCATGCATGTGATACACCCGTGAGCACGGAGGCCCACGGGCCATGGCACACACGGGCCATGGCACGCAGGTGGAGGGCAGAGAACAGCTTTCAGGAATTGGCTGTGTCCTTCCACCCTGGGTTCAGGGGACCAAACTCAAGTTTTCGGGCTCGCACATTTATTGGCTGGACCATCTCTGCCGCCCTGTTTCTTTTTTAAAAATAATAATTTTAGTTTATCATGCAAAGTAACAGATTTCTCCATGACATTTTTATATATACTTAGTTCCTGTCGGCTCCCCCATCTCCCATCTCCCCGCCCCCACCCCTTCTTGTCCCCTTCTGTCCCCTTCCCATTTTCAAATCATGTGTGTCTATTACCCTCCCCACCTCTCCCTTAAAGTTCCTCCCCCACCCCTCACGGGCCCCCTTTCAGGTCTCTCCACACACTCACACCCACATAGATACACATATATGAGAGTTAGAAGCCGGACCCACTATGAGAGAGAAGCAGCAATTTGTCCGCCTGAGACTGGGTCACCTCACTTCATATCTTCCAGTTCCATCCATTTTTTATGAGGTGAATTTTAAAGCCCCCAAGAAAAACAGTGAGGGTAGTTGGGGGGTGTGGGTCTCTAGCAGAGTATTTGCCTCCTTGGGTTTGACACCCTGCCCCCAGCACTGAAAAGGAATTAGCTATGATATGTAACAAAGAGGAAACCCCACACATGCATATGTATATGAGTGTGTGTGCACACGCAAGCATGTGTATGTGTGTCTGTGTCTGTGTGTTTTAACCTACGTAATCCTTCATGGCTTCGGGGAACTCTGTCTGTTGTCCCCTGCCTCAGCAGGTACCATCACACAGCTCACCATGTGGCTGTTGGCTTTGAACCTTGCCCACACCGTCAATTCATTGCATTGCCTAGTCCTGGCAGGAACTCACCCACAAGGGAGTAATCGGACCAGAGTTAAATGTCTCTTTGGGAGCCAAGGACACTTGAGTCCAGAGGGACAGAGTGATGCCAGGTGCCAGGAATGCCTCTGATGTGGCTGCTGGCTGTAGTGCCAGCCAAGGGCAAACTCCTGGGGTTTCTGTGGAAAGCTTGATGCCCTGGGGGAGCTGGGCTTCCCACCTGCTCCGGGGATGTGCTATCTGCTTTAGAATGTCATCCCTGTCTTGACTCGGACCCTCGGTGCCACAACAGAATTCACCCCAGCTCCACCCCTGTCTGTGTGGTCAATAGCTTCCTGGCTCATGGGCAGCTAGGACCATGATTGGGCCCAAGTTTCCCAACTGTATCTGTCAGGAAGCCACCTTCTAGAAGCTCAGGAAGAGTGTACAGAGTCATATAGCACTCTACAGACATAGCAGGGGGTCCCCTGGGTATACTTCAGGGGACCCATCCTCTCCCAGTTGAGGCAGCCCTAAAATAAACCAGAAGTTTAGCACAGAGAACTTAGGACCAGCAGGACTGACACAGGACCCAAAGCCTTCTGCTGTGTCTAAGCCTGTCCTGCCCATTGGACTCCTGGCAGCGTCAACCAACAGAGACGCCATTGTTATGAAAATTGAGTTTTTCAGATCATAGCTGAAAGTAAAAGAAGGCTAGAAGGGGAAAGGCTGGCATATTCCGGAGCTACCTCAGCATTTAGGCGTAGATAAAAAGGCCTCTCGGTTCTCTCTGACTTCCCTCACTTGCCGCCAGTCCTCCATGACTGAAAGACTCCCCACTCCCACCCCCACAGCCACCTGTGGCCAGCAAGTTTAGTCAGCGGGGGTGGGGGAGGCCTTGGAAAGCGCACGTGCTCCAGGCCACCCCAAGAACCGAGTCCGTTCTCTGTCCATGAGGTGGTGGTTAACGCGCTGGTGGGCGCCATCCCCTCCATCATGAACGTCCTCCTCGTCTGCCTCATTTTCTGGCTCATCTTCAGCATCATGGGCGTGAACCTCTTCGCCGGGAAGTTTGGGAGGTGCATCAACCAGACGGAGGGCGACCTGCCTCTCAACTACACCATCGTGAACAACAAGAGCGAGTGTGAGTCCTTCAATGTGACCGGAGAACTGTACTGGACCAAGGTGAAGGTTAACTTCGACAATGTGGGGGCTGGGTACCTGGCCCTCCTGCAGGTGGTGAGTACGGGGGAGCAATGATCGCCTTCCTCCATTGGTGCTTCGGAAATGTGTCCCTCGCCCTGGTGTGGGCAGGAGCAGGGCATCCTGGGTCCCTGAAGTAGGGTCTCGGGGCCCAAAGAGGCTAGAATTTCCCAGAGTCTCTGTTTGATTGAGTCTACACTGCCCAAGGTGTGTGACGTGGGGATCAAGCCAGCACTGGACAGGACCAGCTCCCCAGCCGCCAATCACATGGACCTCTTTAGGTGGTACAGGCTAGATACCAAAGACGGTCGCCTCCCCAGGGACTGAGCTGGTAGGAAAAGCATGATCGGCCACCTCCATAATAAAATACCTTGGGCTGTTTAAAGGAATACACTTGAGATGGGGCCATCTTACTGACATGTGCAAAGCCCTGGATTCTGGACCGCCACCCCACCCCCAAGAGGGGCATGTTTGCTTCCATCTTTGATGTGCAGGTTCTCTGAGACACCCATTTACTTTATGAGCGAGATGGCACAGCGATTGTAACACCCACCGGGGAGGCTGCTCGGTCAATAAAGCACTTTTCCACACAAGCACGAGGACCTGAGTTCAGATTCAGGCACCCGCATCAAAACACAGCACTGGGGAGGTGGAGACAGGAGGATCCCTGGGGCTTGCTGGCCAGCCAGTCTCGCCAAACCAGCAAGCTCCAGGTTCGGTGAACGAAGGCCCTCTGTCTTGCCTGCACTGTGTGTGTTCTGTAACACTGTGGCTCTTGAATCTCCTCCCACCGGTCACACCATAGTGGTGGGAATAGTCACATCAGAGAATTTGGAAAATGTGTTAGGGTTTTTTTTTTCTTTCCTTCTGGAAAACAAGTTGTTAGCCACTCACCAGAGCAGGGGTAAAAGGATCCCGCGGTTACAGGCAGGACACGGTTGGTCAGGTCAGCCCTGGGGTCAGTCTTTGAGCAAGGCCACTGTCTGGACCCTGTGATGTGTTAGAATCTGAAGTGCGTGTTCTTGAGTGGACCTTCTCCTGGCCTTACCCGTCCCCAGGCCTCAACTGAGGAGCCTAACACGGCCTTCCCGGGGTTTCTGCTCAGCCTCCATTCCTAGCCCCACTGAAGGCCTTTCCCCGGGGCCACTCAGCCTTTTGGAGGCTGTCTCCAGTCCTCCTCTGTAGCCAAAGCTGCCTGCCAAGTCTGGTGACTGTCATGCTCTGTTCCTCACAGGCGACGTTTAAAGGCTGGATGGACATCATGTATGCAGCCGTGGACTCCAGAGGGGTAGGTTGTCTCTAGCTGCTCCCAACAAAACCAGCACCTAAGGCTTCTGGCCTCGTGGTAGGAGGAGCAGGATTTGCTCGAGTCAGCCTCAGGGTCAGCTTCCCAGGGATGCTCAGGCCTGGCCCTGCAGCAAGACCATGTGGTCTTGGGTGGCGTCCCCAAACTCTCAAACGTGTCTCAGAGCCAACCCACTGAAGCTTACTCATCCTCAGTCAGGAGAGGGGGCAGCAGAGACGGGGATGAGTGTCTCCTTGTCCTTGTGTCCAGCCCAGTCATACTGATGACTGAGGGATGACAAAGGGGCCTCCCATTGGCTCAGGGACTGTACACGCACTGATATGAGGTCACCCCTTAGCGTGGCGTGCCACATGTCCTCACCTGCCACCATCACCTGTACACAGCTCTTCCGCTCACCCCTGGCTACCACCTCCACTCTGATTGCAGCCACTCAGAGTCCCTTACACCTGCAGTGGTGACAGTCCTCTGGACACAAACACACGCATATACACGACAGCCCTCACTGCAGCCCCCTCCTGCCTGTGTGCCTACCCTGCCTGCTCTCCCCTCTGCAGTATGAGGAGCAGCCGCAGTGGGAATACAACCTCTACATGTACATCTACTTCGTCGTCTTCATCATCTTTGGCTCCTTCTTCACCCTGAACCTGTTTATCGGTGTCATCATCGATAACTTCAATCAGCAGAAGAAAAAGATACGTAGAGTACTGGCTCCACCTGAGGGGGGGCAGGGAGGACTGCGTGCTCTCGTGGGGATGAGCCTCTTCTCTATTATGAGGAGATACGGTGGGGAGGGTGTAGACGTGACCATGGAGAACAGAGGGACTCTGGCCCATCTCTGCCTTCCCTCATCCAGCTAAGAGTTTCGGGGGTGAGTTTGAACTAACTGTTAGCCCTATCTGTGATCAAGAGTGTGGCTGTGCAGAGGCCCAAGGAGACACGCCAAAGAGGCCAGAATTAGGCTGTAGCCAAACTGAGCAAGATGCTCAGAGAGATGCCTAGGTCTGGCTGACTGGGCCAAGGGAGAAGGTCACAAAACCATAAGGATTTCCCAGGGAACAGGAACAGGAAGGGATCCTGGAAAGGCGGATTTGGGGGGACAGGAAGTTCTGAAGTTGTTGAGCTTGGCACCTTCACTCGGGAGGCAGGACCCTGAGAACCCCCAAATTATGCTGGTGTTGTCTTTTTATACTTAGGGGGCCAGGACATCTTCATGACAGAGGAGCAGAAGAAGTACTACAACGCCATGAAGAAGCTGGGCTCCAAGAAGCCCCAGAAGCCCATCCCGCGGCCCCTGGTGAGCTAGGCTCGCTGGCAGAGCCGGGGAGGGTCTTCTCAGGAGTCCTGGGAGCCTTCCCCGAAGCCAGCCATCAAGAACCCAGCTGAGAGGCACCCACACAGAGGTCTGAGTCTCACACAGAGTGGGGAAGGCTTGAGGCGGTGACAGCGAGGGCACACTGCATAGTCACAGGGACTCAGCCGCTTCCAGTGAAGCCCCTCCTTCCTTTCGGGGTGCAGGTTCTTCCCAGGGAATGGAGTGAGCTTTTACATCCCTCCCCCTACTCATAGTCCCGTCTTGAGAACAGCGGCAATCGGAGAACCATTTCCCTTAAGGGCAGAGCCGGGGTGGGCGCTGGGCTCTCTGCTAGCCTGACTCTTTGGCTCCGCCAAGCCATTCTTCTAAAAAGCGGGATGAGGACCTAAGTCGTGTGTAATTTCAGCACCTGGGAGGCAGAAGCAGGAGGATCGCTGTGAGTTCAATACCAGCCAGGGCTACATACCGAGACCCTGTCCTAAAAACAGACAAGCAAACAAAAAATGGGATGAGGGGCTATTCAGAGTGATTCGGTGAGATGACCCTAAACCACCAGCCCAGAGTTTCAAACCTTTCATTTGAGTCCTCCCTGCTTACCCTTGTCCTCTGCTAGATGAGGGGTGTGTGAGTGAGAGAGAGAGAGTGTGTGTGTGTGTGTGTGTGTGTGAGAGAGAGAG
>PVIU01019479.1:0-36302 GCA_004026605.1 Ondatra zibethicus
GTCACTCCTTCGGGTTTCAGGGAATGGCTGCCATGTGGATCAATGATAGAGCAGTCAGTGATTCGTTATCCAGAAAATATGGTAGGAACTCTCAGAATTCCTGAATTCTTAGTTATGTCCTTGATTTCAAATCAATGTATTCTCTAGGCAAATGTAGACTTGAGAACTTATAAATCAATAGGTTTTTGTAACTGAACACAGTTCCATCTGTACTGTAGTTCATCAGAGAATAATTGCTGTACTGAAAGAGGACCTAGGACAGCACATGAACACTGACTGTTCTGCTCCAGACAGCATCACAGATCAACTCCTGGATCCCATTTCCTTCTAGATCTCAGTAGAACACAGATTTAGGAGCTGACTTGAGTTTCCATTAAAATTTTTGTTTTCATTCTTTGGCTAGAGAGATGGCTCCATGTATATTGGACTCGCTGTGCTCACATAAAGTTAGGCACAGTCAAACACACATGCAATCCAATATCTCCCACAACCAGAAGAAAGACAGACAGGAGAATCCCCGGAAACTCACAGCCAGCCAGCCTGAGATCCACAGCAGTGACTGGCAAAGGCACTGTCTCAAATAACGTGGCAAGCAGGACAGACACGCAAGATTGTCCTCTGACTGCCGCATGATCGCTGTGGCACATGTGTGCTCACACTCAAACACACATATGCACACACAGATACATGTATACATCAGACAAACATTCACTATTCACTTGGGCTTTCAGGTGCCTGATGAGTGAATAAAACCAAGATAAATCTTAACATCTCTGCCTTCAGCTCATACCTGTCTCCATGACCTTAAATTGTGGTTAGGGTACTGTTGGACTCTGAGTGTAGGCTAGGTAAGCACTCAAGTATTGATATGAAGTAGCTAATCCTTCTGTTTCAGTATTTGAGTGACTGAAGTCTCTTCAACTGTTACAGAGCCTCTATAGTGCCCTAGAAGCCATCCATAATAATCCTAAACCACCAAAAGCAGCAGAGTTCTAGAGTTCACTCTCTAAAGGAGATACCCCCAAAGGGGAAGCTATATTATGGGAACTATAGCACTCCTTCCAGAATCCCAGGAGATTGCCCGTGACCAGTTTAGCAACTTCCTAAACACAAAATGAAATCAGTTTCCTCAGCACCAAATGAGCATTGTCCTCTACCCTCCAGAACCAGAAAATTCTTCAACATTGATAAATAAGACTGTGCTATGCAAATTCCTCAAGTCTTGTCTTTGCTTTTTCACATGTAAAAACCCTCAGGATTGTCAACACAAAGAATGCCTCTGGATTTCTCTCTCTCAGAGTGGCCACAGTAATAGTAAAATACCTTTCCTTGCTGTACAGTTAACTTCTGTTAAGACAAGTGGCTAAGACTATTAAGTTGGGACCCTAAGTGTCAGGGTTTTCTTCTTCATTCCTGGTAACATCTGCATGGAGTCCAGTATCACATTTTATTTGTGCTGAGGATGTATAATTCACTCATTGAAAACCACTGAGGGGAAGCTAATCACACTTACCATTCTCAGAGATTTGTTGATATTTTTAATATCCACTTGCAAAATATTTCCAACAATTGGAAGAGGAGTGGGTCCAGGTGGGAGCTTCCCTTTGCTGTGATGCTGAATCCATAGGGAAAAAAAAATCAAACAAGACAGGCAAATCCCCAAAATGGTAAAAAGAGCCATTGACTCACGTTGAACAAATGCACTGGAAAGTTTGCTCTCCACGAGTCTATAAATGCAGCTCCAAAAAGTACACAGTATTTGGACTGGGGGTGGGACCTCTCTCTTTAGTACACTTTGGTCTGTATAAACAAAACCACCCATTTCCTAACACTTTTCTGTGTTTGCCATTTCATTTCAACACAATACCTTCTTTAAAGTATAGTATAGATGGCTATTTTTTATCTTTTTTTCTTTTTACTCATTCAGTTCTCATGTAATACATTCTGACCACAGCGTCCCCTCCCTCCACTCCTCCTAGTCCCCACCACCACCTCACTTGCCCCCCAGATTCACTGCTCCTCCTTTTCCTGTCAGAAAAGAACTGGCCTCCCAGGGATAGCAACCTTATATGGCATAACAAGATTCAATAAGACTAGGCACGAACCCTCATACCAAGGCTGGAAAGGGCAACCCAGCAGGAGGAAAAGGGTCCGATGAGCAGGCAAAGCAATCATGCTTCAATCCCTATGAGCCCTGCTTAGTTGGTTCTGTAAGCCTTGTTCTCCCTGTGTCTTCGACCCCTCTTCTCCTACAATATTTCCTTCCCATTTTCCCTCAGGTTTCCCCAAACTCCACCTAATGTTTGACTGTGGGTCTATACCTCTGCTCTAACTATTAGCTGGAAGAAGCCCTTCTGATGATTATTGGGCTAAGCACCAATCTATGAGTATCATCAAGAATCATTTCATTGACTATTTTTTGGCCAGTTGTATTTGTTTCTTCCCTAAGACTCTGGGCTGTCCAGTTTCCAGTTTCTGACCATCCAAGCAGTGTCAGACAAGGACTCCCTCTCCTGGTGTGGGTATCTAGTTAAACTAGTCATTGGTTGGACACTCACACAAACTCTGAGCCACCATTGCTCCAGGGTATCTTGCGGGCAGGACAGACTGTAGGTTGAAGATTGTGAGGCTGGGTTAATGTTCCAATACCACCACTTGAAGCCTTGCCTTGAAGATGGCTGGTCCATATTCTCCATTACTAGGAGTCCTTGCTATAGTCACTTCATAGATTTTAGAAACTCTCCACTTACTAGGGTTCCATATTACCCCTCAAATGACCCCCAACTCCAGTCATATCTCTTCATACTATCTCCCCCATCCTAAACTCCCCCACCTAATCCTATAGATGGCTTTTTTAAAAAAATAAGGTTAAATACTATTTGTGACTTTCTGGGCAAGAGTGAAGATATTCTAAACAGAGATGCATGTTGCCCTCCCTTTGGCCATCAGACTATCAAAACTATGATCTGCAAAGTATTTGAATATCACAAGGAACTTCAGCCTAGGGGAAGGGAAAAGATTAAGTCCTGAATGCAAAATTTGTCTTCCAAGAGCTTGTCTATATGAATAAAAACTCTTACAAATATTATTGAATTATAAAAGCTGATCAACAGATTAGAACTTCAATGGTGTGGGGATATAACGATGCTGCAAATCAGAGCCAAATTACCTTGGAACTCCTTTAACCACTTTAATAGACATTTCCTACCTTCCTCTATATGAGACCTATATTTTGTGACTATTAGGTAAATCCTTTGGATGTGAAAACATATACTCTAACTTCTACCACTCATGGGTCAAAAATGTCATCAGACTGTATCTGAAACCTATTTAGGTTAAGATTTCCCCATTTTTCTGTAGCTCATCTATTTGATGCACTCAACAATGCACTTGAAAAATGTCTTGATTCATTATTTTCTTTGTTTTGTTACATTAAAAACTTCATAGACCTAAAACGACATTGGGACTTGCTATTTTGATAAATTTAAATCTTTTCCCAGGTGACTGTCACTCATACTTGATGCTAGCATAATATATATTTTTTCCTTGACAGATTAAGAGTAAAGAGCTGTATCTTTCCTGATGACCAATGTGGGACCCAAAAAGAATGGCCCATTCTTCCCCAAGGGACTCAACTGCACTGGCACCAGACACCATTACAAGGAATCCCCTGTTGTCAGCTATGTAGTCTTATCTTCTTGTTTAGAAGTCTGTGAATCCTTTCTGGGAGCTGGTTCCTCCTTAGATTTGATCATTGTATTTTGAACTGTGATTTTCCAGAATACTATTGATTGCTATACTTTGTGATTGTTTTAAAGTATCTGCTTTGTGTGCTTCAAGGGCATTTTGGTGTCTGAGTTTTCTGTTTGTTTTCAGTGTCATTGGCTCTTGGAACTTTGAAGACATTCTGGTTTTTGTTTGGTTTGTCTTGGTTTCATGTGTTCAGAGTGTTTGATTTGGGCATTGCCCTTTGTCTCCTGACACTCTTCAAATATCTATTTCTTTATTCCTGTCCATGACTTCTTGATACAATGTTCCTTTTCACTTAGGAATTTCTTAAGCATCTGATGAGAAGCATCACTAAAATAAGAGGCACCAATCCAACAGGGTAGTGGCAGCAGAGCAAACTTGAGATGTACAAAATCCTCATAGTGAATTCAACAAAACATACCCTGTTCTCAGCCTAGAAAGAACTTCAATGTTTTGTCCCAGAATACACAGAAGAGTTTGGTCATGCTCATGTCCCTGCAAAACAGGTAGGATAACCAATGACACTACAGGAAGGAATGGTCTTGGCATAATACCTGAGACAGTCAGTCCCAAAGGCCAATCCCATTAGCCTGATCCATAATGCGCATTCCTATTTGGCATAGAAAAACTTGAAGTTTTCTAGGAGGAAATGGGAGACACATATTTGAAGAAAAAAGAAGTTGTTATATAGAAACACCATCAGGAACTCCAACCTGTGGAATGTGTCATGACTATGGATTTTCATCTTATAAGTATATAAAAAATAGAGAGTTGTAACCAAAGGTAATAGCCTCACTGTTCCCTCTATGAGGAATATTTGATGTTCCAAAATTGATATTTTTGGTTGCAAGCCTGGAAGTCCTATAGAATAGAGCAAATGAAAGCAAGTGGGCATCCTACTTTAAGTGGAATTTAGAGGTATCCCAGAGGAAAAAAAATGATAAAATTCCTAACTCACAAGAAGTAAATCAGTTTTGAATAAGTATCAGAATTAAAGAAAGATATTGAGGGATAAATTAGTATAAAATATTAGCAATTATGTGAAAACTAAAATTAGTCTTCAGAATTTGACCTTTTTCAACCTCTCTGTGCATTTATCTCTCCCTACTCCTTTGGTCAACAACCCAGTCCCAGTACTAGAAAGTTCATTTGGTGACAAGAAATGACCAATTTAAACTCTGACTCCCCCACTATTTGGTGATTTCATTTAGATCGCCATCATAAATGCATATGTTTTAGGAGGTTTCTACTGTATTAGGTTTCCATACTACTTTTCAAATACTCTACAAGTTTAACTGTTTATCCCCATATTCTCTTCCTCAACCCTCTCCTCTTCCCCACTTTATCCTCCTGTTACAGCACCCACCAACATTCCACAATCATTTATTCTATTTCTCTTTTCTAGTGAGATCTATAGGTATCCTCTAGTCCCTTGCTCTATACATACCTTCTATGGTTCTAGGTATTATAGCTTCATTATCATAGCCTTAAGAACTAATATTCATATATAAATGAATACATACCAAATTTGTTTTCTGGGTCAGGGAGACTGCACTTAGGATAATTTTTTTCTAAGTACATCAATTGCCTGCAAATTTCATGATGTCATTTTTAATGGCTGAGTAATACTCCACTGTTTAAATATACTAGATTATCTTTATCCATTCCTCTGTTGAGGGACATCTAGGTTGTTTCCTATTTCAGATTATTATAAATAGAGCAGAGATGAACATGGTTGAACAAAGTCACTTTGTCGTGGACGAGTCATCCTTTGGGTATATGCCCAAGAGTCATACAGTTGAATCTTGAGGTAGATCAGTTCCAATTTTTTGAGGAAATGTCACACTGATTTCCATAGTGGATATAAGAGTTCACACTCCCACAAGTAATAAAGGAGTATGTTCTTCTTGCTCCAAATCTTTGTCAACATGAGCTGTCACTTGTGTTACTGATCTTAGCCATTCTGACAGATGTAAGATGGAATCTCAAAGTAGTTTTGGTTTGCATTTCCTTGATTGCTAATGATGTTGAACATTTCTTTGTTTCTCAGTTTTCTTTACTGAGAATTCTATATTTATATCCATACCCCATTTTTAATTGGATAGTTATTTTATTATCTACTTTCTTGAAGTTTTCTTAAAATTGCATATTAGCTCTCTATCAGACATGTGGCTGTTAAAAATCTTTTCCCATTCTGTAGGCTATTACTTTGTCCAAATGATGGCATCCTTCACATTGCAGAAGATTCTCAGGTTCATAAGGTCTCATTTATTAATTGTTGATCTTAGTGCCTATAATAATGTGTTCTGTTCAGAACTCTTTTCTTTTACCAAAGAGTTCAAGGCTATTGCCCACTTTCTCTTCTCTCAGAGTATCTGGTTTTAGTCAGATCCAATTGGGGTCATTCCCACCGGCAGTGTGTATGCTTCCATTGCTCCTCATCTCCAGCAACCCTTGTGCCAGCCAGTCTTCTAGTCTTTGCCACCATAGCAGCTATGGAAAGTGTGGATCTCATCCCTTACATTATGATTAGCTAATTCACATAATAAAGGTAGAAGGTGGGAGAAAGAAAAGACAGAGCCAGAGAGTGCAAGTTAATTAGGAAGAATGATTCTAATCTTGCATTGCATTTTATGGTGACTAAAATTAATAATGTATATACTTTAAAATCTCAGGCCAGGATTTTAAGGGTTCTCACCATAAATGAAAGATAAGTATTGGAGTATTAAATAGATATTTGGGTTAGCCTGATTTGCTTATATCACATGTACATATGTATTGAAAAGATGACATTATATTCATAAGTATATATAATTATTAGCTATCCATTGAAGGCAGAACAACAAAAATGTGTTTCTCACCTCATGGAGATGACTTTTCATGCCACCCACAGGAACCTTTATGCAACGATGTGGGATTCCCTTCCGTAATCTGTGAATATGTTTTATTACCATTGGTTAATAAAGAAGCTGCTTTGGCTTATGGTAGGATAGAACAAAACTATGTAGGAAAACTAAACCAAATGCAGGGAGAAAGAAGGTGGACTCAGGCAAACACCATATAGCGGCCAAAGGAAAAAGATGCCAGAACATTACCGGTAGGTCACAGCCTCATGGTGATACACAGATCAATAGATATGGGTCAATTTAAGATGTAAGAACTAACTAGGATTATGCCTAAGCTATTGGCCAAACAGTGTTGCAATTAACCAACAAAAGCAACACATATACAGAAGGACTTCTCACACCATTTCCCCTTTTCTGTTTAAATGAAAAGGAAGGTTTTAACTTTAACATAGTAAAATTACATATAACAAAACAGGTTTCAAGCAAGATTAGTTATAACATTTATATATACTCTATCTTTTATTATAACTAAGAAAAACTATAATTATAACTATCTACTCTTCAACTCCATCAAAGACTCCAGAAGGATATGATATTAGCTAAGTTAATAGGAAGTGTATTATAAGCAACTTCCAAAACTCTAGAATTGACAGAGACATCTTGCTGCCTGGACAATCACTCAAAGTTCTTCTGTAACATCACAGGCATCCAATCTTCAGCCTACAGGCCCATAGTATCCAGTAGACTTTTCCATGAAGGAAGGAATCTGAAGATCTATTCTACCTTGTAATGGCAAAGTTCATTAGTTGCTTTCTTCTGTGTCCTGCAGAATGTCTGGCAGACTCTTTCATGAAGCAGGAACTCTGAAGGAACATCTCACCTTTAGAAAAGTTCAGTAGTATTAGATGATTTTTATAACAAATTAAAATGTTCATACCAAAGTAAATTCTTTATAATACTAAGACAATTATAAACAATGATAAGTAGACTTTCTTGTTTAGAGTATGAAGCACATAAAAAACCCACAGATTTGTAGCAGGATATAACAATAAATAATTTGATGACAAATCAAAAAAAAAAAGAAAAGTTCAGTAGTCATTTCTCTGTCTGTTCTGCATGTTTAGTTCATACAGCATAACATCAAGCAGTCCAGCCAAGGCAGTTTCTGGCCCAAATGGCTAGTAAACTTCATAAGGAGTCTCTTTGATGCCCATAATTCTCTTGAAGTAGATTGGTGCTGCCAAGAACAGATATGTCTCATTTCATGAAAAGTCTTAAGCTCTTAAAACATTTTAAATGCCATATTCTGAAGGTCTCTGAAAGATTTGAAGAATATCTATCTAACTGAAATATATCTCTATATATCTAGAAAACCTAACATGACTACAAGCTTGACTATTATAGATGGTTATCTATTAACCAATATTTCTTAATTCTACAATACATTTTTAAATGAGCTGCACAAACACAATATCTTACTCAATAGCAAAAATATACATATAATAAAATTAACCTTAAGTATGTATAAACCAAGGTCCATATCAAAGTAAATCTCTATAGCATATCCCCCTTTAAATGTAAACAAACATTTATAAACAACATTTACAAATATGGACGTAGTTCTCTTCAAACTGCTTCCTGCTTTTTGTTGGGCAAAGTAATTTTTCAGTGACCTCTCAGGAGGTCTTGGTTTATCAAACCACATTAGTCTGGAATTAATTCACAGGTTCTCATCTTCTGTGGAAACAAAAGCAAAACCTCTTTTCCAAAGCAACATATCCTTAGACCCAAATTTTGAAGTCAAGATATCTTTAAAATAAATATGTCAGTTTAGCTTAGCAGCCCATACAATGAAATGTCTCTCTGTGCTGAGCTCCTTCACAGTCAAAAAATTAAAGAAAACACAAAAATATACATAATCTAGACTCTTAGTATATATTCCATCTTTACATGATTTATTTGTTTTTACTTTATTACTTTTCAATATTTATTTTGTTATCTTTACTCCTTTAATATATGACTGTTTGTACTCTTTTATATTACATTTACTGTCTCTTTACTCTTTTTCTTCTTTCTCCCAGCCTACATACATTTTTTAAACACACTGTATCTTGTTTAGAAGTCTTTTAAGTCCAAATCTGTTCTTTTGTGTATCTGAAATTCTTTTCTGTCCATGAACACTTCTTAAAATGTTAAGCAGGGTTATTAGGACTAAGGCTGCTTTGCCTTTTGACTCCACCCAGTCCAACATGTTGGAGATCCATTCATTGCATCTGAGAGTCATTCTCTCTGCCCCAGATCTAGGGTGGGGTTGCAGCATGTCTGTTTTGCCATTAAACAAGTTATAGCACTCTGTTCACAAACCCATTTAAATGTTCCATAGCCAGATTTCCCAAAAGAGTCAGAGGTTTTACTAGCAGCATGACCCAGGAAGCTGCCATTCAAAACAGCATGGTTTTTTTTTTGTTGTTGTTGTTTTCTACCACTGAAGCAGGAAAACTTCTCTTAAAGGAGCCACAGTGTTAAGTTGTGCTTAACTCTGCTCTTTTGTGTCTACAATTCCTTTCCAAGCTTTCTTGTGTTTTACATGGATTTAGTTAACCACATTGGCAGACCAATGCCTCCTACAACAATCTTTTTGCCCACTGTGAAGATGTGTCTCTGCCAAAGGCACCCTCTAATTTTTAAAATATAGCTGAATGGCCAATAACTGGGCAGGAGAGAAAAGGCATAACTTCCAAGAAGAAAGAGGAACTTTGAAAAATCTAAGTAGTGTGAGAGTAAACCAGTCAGACACAGAGAAAGTCAGACTTACAGTATGGAGGAGAGATAACTAGCCAGAACCACATGATAGAATGTAAATTAATAAATGGGTTAATTTAAGTTATAAAAGATAGTTGGGAACAACTATAAGCTAAGTTCAAGTGTAAATAATTAATAAGTCTCCAAGATGTTATTTGGGAGCTGAGAGTCCAAAGAGTCTGACTATAGAGACACATCTTTATTTCCAGAAAATTTAGAATTCAATAAATGTTAACCAAAATATTGAATGAGGAAATCCAGACCAAGACAGACAAACACTTCATGTTCTCTCTCATTTGTGGCTCCTGATTCCAAATCTTCAGATATTAGTATATAAACTGGAGTAATCAGATGGATCAGAAAAAAGAAAATGTGATTATAGGGGTGGGAAAGAAGCTCTAGAGAAGGGGATAGCAGGACACAGGTGCCATGAAAGCAGAAATGGGAAGAATAGGAAGGGCTTTAATTAGGAATGGGACATAAAGAACAATATAGGATTGGAAGGAAGAAGGGATAAACAACACTAAAGATGTTTGCAATAGCCATTGGGAATCATATTATATTATATTTAGCTAAATTACATATGATACATGTAAGATATATGTAAGATCATAGATAGATAGATAGATAGATAGATAGATAGATAGATAGATAGATAGATAGATAGATAGATAGGCAGACAGGTAAGGTGAGTGAGCAAATGAAGCTATGCCTATGCCTCTTTGGATGTTAACACCTCCCCCAAGCGCCCTGCACTGTCTAATGAGAACCCAAGTACTGGGGCATGGAAAACTTTCTTTGAGTTGCTGAATCTGACCAGAAAGCCTCTGCCCTAAGGACTATCTTTCATCAAATCTGATGGTAATATGCAAGCTGACAAGGAAGGAAACAAGTGAAAGTCCTACCTAGCTGTAAAGCCCATTAACCACAACAATGACCAACGTGGTAAGAAATTCCATGAACAGACCAACTGGAGGATAGTAAAACAGGCATGACTTAGTCAATGTACTCTGAAAATCAAGAAGGAAACAAAATCAAAAAAACAAAATACCCACCCAACAAAGACAAACCCAGAAATCAGCTCTTAGACTATAATTATTTCCAAAGAGAGAGAAAGAGAGAGAGAGAGAGAATTTCAATCAATGAAGATACCACAAAAGAACTGGATACATCAGTCAAAGAAAATGTTAAATCTAAATATTCCAGACACAAGGCATCCAAGAAATCTGGGACACTATGACAAGACCAAATATAGAATAATAGGAATAGAGGAAAGGGAAGAATCACAGCTTAAAGACCCAGAAAATATTTTCAAAAAAATCATAGAAGAAAAACTTCCTAACCTAAAGAAGGACATGCCTATAAAGGTACAAGAAGCATACAGAACATCAAATAGATTGGACCAGAAATGAAAGTCTTCTTGCCACATAATAATAAAAATACTAGAAAACATCATATTGAATGAGTTAACCCAGACCCAGAAAGACAAATATCATATGTACTCACTCATAAGTTGATGGGGAAACCTTGTTAGCCAATGATCTTTAAGAGATGCATCCAAGTTAAGGTATGGCTTTCTGGGACCAGGAGAGAAAAATGAGTGCATGACCCAGGTGTATTCTCTCGTGTGATTCCCAAGGGGCACAGCTGAGTCAAAAAAAGGGTTAATAATAGTAGGTAATAGAGTGAATACTTGTGAGCTATTATTTATGGATAATTTACATTGATATAGTTTTTGTATATTGATATAACTTCAAATTATATTTGTTATTTCTGTTTACAATATTTGTACACCTATACAAAGTTATTCTGTCAGATTATATATATACATGTTACTACCTCTGTTTAGGACATTTTGTATATTTATACAACTTTTAGGATATATTTTTGTATTACATTATTTATTTCTCTTACCTCTGAACAAGATACTTATACATTATTTACATTTTGATGTCATTGTCCTCATTTGCTGCACATTTGTTTACAGATTATTTAATATTCTGACATGAAGTCTTAGTCCTTAAGTTAAACAGGTATTAAATATTATAGGTCAATAGTTGTTCGTGTTTGTTATACATATAGTCAGATTAATTAGGTTCTTTAGATACATAGAGATTGTATTCTGCTGAGATAGGTAATCTTCAACCACTTCTGGGATCTGTAGAATATGGCATTTAAATAACTTAGGGTTCTGTTGACATGAGACGTGATTGCTCCTGACAGCACCAATCTATTCCAGAGAGAATGTTGAGCACTGAAGACACTCCACTCAGAGTTTGTTTTCTTCTTGGAATAATTGGCCTTTGGGCAAGGAACTGCCCAAACCTCGAACACTGACAAAGTACTTGGTATCTGAACTGGATAAGCAGAACACAAGTAAAAGAACTGCCAAACCTTGCCAAGACAGAGTAAGACAGTTCTCAAAAAATTTCCTGCCTCTGAAAATGGTCTGTCAGTTACACTAGGCCTTAGCCAAAGTTGGCTGCTTCAACATTGCAAATGAGACTTTGGGTGATTGCTAAGGTAGCCAATTGCCTCCATCATATACTGCTCACTTTGGAAGCTGCTTGATTGCACTTCCTACCTACTCAAGTAATATTATCTCACTTCTCAGGCCTTCGATTAGGGTTGAAGATTAGATAGTCATAGTTACCTTCCTTTCATGATTTAGCCAAGCTTATTTCCAATGCAAGATTTAGACTCTTTAAAATTGAATGTTTATTAAAACATTTGTCATGTGTTCTTGCTTAATATTGCTTATGTTGTTTTGTAATTTTATACTTGATATCTGTTCCTATTGTATATAGTTTTGTATTGGGTTTGGATCGCTCTTGTTTAGACCAAAAAAGGAGATGATGGGGAAACCTTGTTAGCCAATTATCTTTAAGAGGTGGATCTAAGTTAAGGCATGGCTTTCTGGGACTGGGAGAGAAAAAGGGACACACAGCCAAGGTGTGCTTTCTCTGCATGATTCCTGTGGGGCACACCTGAGCTTGAACTTCTCATTCCTGTTTCATGAGTTTTCCCCTTATAATCAATAAAAATATCATTGTTTTATCCTTTAGCTAGCCTGGTTATTTCCCAAATTGAGCTAACTTCTACAATAAGTATCTTTTAGACATAAAGCAAAGAAAACTGGCCTACAATTCACAATCCCAGAGAACCTAGACAACAATGAGGCACCTAAGTGAGACATAAATGGATCTAATCTACTTGGGAAGTAGAAAAAGCAAAATCTCCTAAGTAAATTTGGAGCATAGGGACCATGGAAGAGGGCTGAATGGGAGGGAAGAGGAAATGAGGGGAGGAGAGAAAAATGTATACCTCAATAAAATCAATTAAAAATAATCAAAATACTAAAAATATAGAACAAAGAAAGAATATTAAAAGTTACAAGGAGAAAAGACTAAGTAACATATGAAGGCAGTCCTGCTAGAATTACACCTGACTTCTCAATAGAGACTCTATAGGCCAGAAGGGCCTGAACAGAGGGGCTGCAGACTCTAAAAGACTCACAGATTCCAGTCAAGACTACTATATCCAGCAAAATTTTCAGTCAACCTAGATGAAGAGAACAATAAATTCCATGATCAAATTTAAACAATATCTATGTATACATCCAGCCCTACAGAAGGTACTAGAAGAAAAAATAAAAACCAAGTAGGTTAACTACACATATGAAATCACGGGAAAAAGTAATCTCATACTGGAGAAACCAAAAGAAACTAAAACACATACACATACCCAACAACCAACAATGAAATAACAGGAATCAACAGTCATTGGTCATTTATATCTTTCAAAATCAATGGCCTTAATTCTCCAGTAAAAAGACAAAGATTAACAAAATGGATTTTAAAAAAATCCAGCATCCATCCTTCTGCCGCATCCAGAAAACATACCTCAACATCAAGAGTAAGCAGGAATAGAAGTTAGACTTGATATTCCAAATGAATGAATCTAAGAAGCAAGGTGGCAAATTCATTCTAATATCTAACAAAATATACTTCAAACCAAAATTATTCAAAAGAGATAGGAAGAATACTACATACTCATGAAAGGAAGAGTCTATCCTCATGATCTTTCAGTTCTTAATATATATTGTCAAACACAAGGGAACCTACTTTTGTGATAGAAATACTACTATAGCTTAAATCACATATTGAACCTCCTCACACGCTGAAAGTAGGAGACTTCAGTGCACCACTCTCACCAATGGACAACCCATCCAGGCAAAAATTAAACATAGAAATGCTGGAATTAACTGACATTGTAAACCAAATGGACATAACAAACATTTACAAAACATTTTATCCAAACACCAAAGAATATACCTGCTTCTTAGCAACTCACAGAACTTTCTCCAAAACTGACATTTTCAGAAACATACTGACTCTAAATAGATACAAGAAAATTTCAAATAATTCCCTGCATCCTATCAGACCACCATGGATTAAAGCTGGATATCAACAATAACAGAAACAACAGAATGCTTACAAATTTATAGAAACTGAGCATCTCTCTGCTGAATGAAAAATAAGTCAAGATAAAGAAATTAAGGACTTTCTAGAATTCATTGAAAATGAATGCACAACATATCCAAACTTGTGGGACCCAATAAAGTGGTGCTAAAAGGACAATTCATACATTAAGTGCTTACATAAAATGGAAAGATCTTCTAATACCAATTAACAGCACATCTGAAAACTTGAGAACAGAACAACAAAAACAAGCCCACTCAAGAGAAATAGACTGCAAGAAAGAGTCAAATTCAATGTAAAGTATAGGGCAGCCCACTCGGGATCAGTACAAGACACACACAGGCACCAAGTTTTCAGCACAAAAAAAAATTTATTACTGGTGTTGGAAGGGGCAATGGGGAGGCTGCAAAGGCAGACAGCAAGCAACAAGCAGGTGCTTTGTTATTTGTTTGTTTGCAGAAGTAGTTTTTTTACAGAGAAAAGGGGGGAGTCTATGCTGGGATGAGTTGGTAAGTGCTGATTGGATATGTTAGCCAAATAATACATTTGATTGTTGTACTTGGTGTTTTGTGTCAGAAATTAGTAAATGGCCAAATAAGGAACTACATAGACCTTGAGGGATAGTGTTAGCAATGTAATTTAATGGTTTTTAGCAAAGGAGAGGAAAAGGGGGAAAACCTGTTGGCACCATGTTTGTCATGCTCAGACCTGCTGGAGCCCTTCACTAAGTGATGATATCAATATAATATAATCAAAGTAACAATATAAAACAATACAAAGAATCAAAAAAACAAAGTATTGATCCTTTGAGAAAATCAGTAAGATAGACAAACTCTTAAACTAACTAAAAGGAAGGGAAAGAATATCTGAGTTAATAAAATCAAAAATGAAAATGGGATATAACAACAGATACAGAAATCCAGAGATTTCATAAAGGCTTACTTTAAAAGGCTGTACTGCACTGAATTAGAAAATCTAAAAGAAATGGAAAATTTTTCACAATAGGTACCACTGATCAATGTTGAAGCAAGATTAGTTAAACAATTAAAATAGAGCTGTGATCTCTACTGAAATAGAAACCATCACTAAAAGTGTCAAAAAAAAAAAGAAAGAAAAGCCAGGGGCAGACAATTTTAGAACAGAATTCAGCAAACTTTCAAGGAAGAGTTAATGCCAATACTCCTCAAATTATTCTTCAAATTATAAACAGAAGGACTATTGCCAAATTCATAACAATTTATAATCAAATTCAATGTAAAGACCAATCCACATAAGGACCCAATGAAGAAAGAGAATAACTGACCAATATTCCTTATGAACATTGATGAAAAAATATTCAATAAAATATTGCAAAATGAATAATAAAACACCTAAAAAATCATTCAACATGAACAAGTAGGCTGTATGTTAGATATATAGGAATAGTTCAACATTAAAAAACAGTAAATGTAATAAACCCTATAAATAAACTGAAAGAAGAAATCTACCTGATAATCTCATTAAATACCAAAATGCCTTTGACAAAATCCAACACCATTTCATGGTAAAAGTCCTGGAGAAATTAGGGGATAACTCAACATTTGTTTCAATAGAAAATTTGTAGCAAGCTGCTAGCAAACACCAAATTAAACAGAAACTCAATGCAATTCCACAAAAATCATGTCTTCATGGTTATTAGCTTCTATCCATATCTAGTCAATATAGTAATTGTAGTCTTATCTGGAGTAATAAGACAACTGAAGGAAATCAAGGGGATACAAATTGGAAAGGAAGAAGTCAAAATAATACTATTTGAAGATGATATGATAGTATATATAAGTGTCCCCAAGAATTCTACCAGAGAACTCCTACATCTGATAAATACTTTTAGTGAAGTGGCTAAGCTTAAGATTAACTAAAAAGATCCCCCCCTCTGCAAACTTAGTGGAACTCTGAAACACCGCCTGCTACTACACAGAGAGGAGAAATAGGTAAGTGACAAGCCATCCAAAAGGATACACCACTCTCTAGGCCCTCTATACCAGGCAAAACCCTGGGCCCCTCCCCTACCTGCCTCAGCTAGCCAGCAGGAGAGTTCCCTGCAGGTAGGCTGCTCCAACACCCCATCCCATCCATCAGATCCTAAAAGCTACAAGTCCCACTCCACCCTGCAACTCCCCCCACCCAGCAACCTCAGAGGAACACTGAAACACAAGCTACAACTACAAGAGAAGACCGAGAGATGAACTATGAAGCACAAGAGTGAACCAAGAGAGTGAACTGAGAGAGCAGACCAAGAGAGAGGGCCAAGAAAGACCTCAGTGGCTCTCCAAGACACAGACAGTGACAACACAGAGAAGACCAAGAACAGTTTCCAAAGACACAGACAGTCATTGTGAGGATTAGAGCAAAATACAAAGACACTGCCAGCACCAATTGAAGGAAAAGATGGGTAAGAGACAATACAAGAATTGAACCAACAACTTAGAAAGCAACATGGTAACACCAGAACCCAGTGGTCATACAACAGGAAGACTTGATCATCCTAACCCAGAAGAAGCAGAAGAAAATAATTTTAATGGGGGCTGGAGAGATGGCTCAATGGTTAAGAACACTAATTGCTCTTCCAGAGGACCCGGGTTCAATTCCCAGCACCCACATGACAGCTCACAACTGTCTGAAGATCCAGTTGCAGGGGATCTGATACCTTCACACCAATGCACATAAAATAAAAAGTTAAATAAACCAGAAAATAATTTTAAACATAACTTTAAGAAGATGATGGAGATATTTAAAGAAAAAATGAAAAATTCCCTTAAAAAATGGAAAAAAGACAAACAAAACATTGAAGATATTAATAAATCTCTCCAAGAAAACCAAGAAAAAACAATCAAACAGGTGAAGGAAATGGTTCGAGACTTGAATACTGAAATAGAGACAATAAAAATAAACACAGACACCGAGGGAATTCTGGATATGGGAAATCTGGGTAAATGAATGGGAACTACAGAGGCAAGCATAACCAACAGAATACAAGAGATGGAAGAGAGAATCTCAGGTGTTGAAGATATGATACAGGAAATAGATTCATTGGTCAAAGAAAACATTAAATCCAAAAAATTCTTAACACAAAAGATCCAGGAAATCTGGGACACCATAAAAACACCAAACCTAAAAATATAAGGATAGAAGAAAGAGAAGAACTCCTGTTCAAAGGCACAGAAAATATATTCAACAAAATATATTCAACAAAAGAAAATGTTCCCAACTTAAAGAAGGATATCCTTATAAAGGTACAAGAAGCTTACAGAAAATGAAATATACTAGATCCAAAAAAAGGTCCCTTCAACATATAATAATCAAAATGCAAAAAAATACAGAATAAAAAAAGAATATTAAGACCTGCAAAAGGAAAAGTTCAAGTAACATATAAAGGTAAACCTATCAGAATTATACCCAACTTCTCAATGGAAACCATGAAAGCCAGAATGTTCTGGGCAGATGTGCTGCAGACACTGAGAGACCATGGGTGCAAGCCCAGACTACTATACCCATCAAAGCTTTCAATCACCATTGATGCAGAAAACAAGATACTCCATAACAAAACCAGATTTAAACAATACCAATCCACAAATTCATCCCTATAGAAAAAAACCTCCAACTCAAGGAAACTAACTGCACCCACAAAAGCATAGACAGGAAATGAACAACCTCACATCAGCAAAACTCAAAGAAGGGAAACACACACACTACCACCAAAAAAATAAAAGGAATTAACAATCACTGGTGATAAATATCTCTTAATAAAAATGGACTCAATAAAAATGGACCTATAAAAAGACACAGGCTAAGAGAATACAAGAAACACACTTCAACCTCAAACACAGACATTACCTCAGAGTAAAAGGTTGGAAAAAGATTTTCCAATCAAATGGACCTAAGAAATAGTCAGGTGAACATATCCTAATATCTAAAAATAAATAAATAAACCCCAAACTAAAATCAATCAGAAGAGATGGGGAAGGACACTTTATACTCATAAAAGGAATAACCTATAATGATGAAGTCTCGATTTTGAACATCTATGCCCCAAATAACAGAGCATACAGATATGTAAAAGAAACATTACTAAAACTTAAATTGCACACCAAATCCCACATACTAATAGAGACTTCAACACCCCACTCTCCCATAATGGACAGGTCAACCAAACAGAAACTTAATAGAGAAATAAAAGAACTAACAGATGTCAAGACTCAAATGGACTTAACAGACATCTACAGAACATTCAACCCAAACACAAAATAATATACCTTCTTCTCAACACCTCGTGGAATCTTCTCTAAAATTGACCACATACTCAGTAACAAAGCAAACCTCAACAGATGCAAAAAAAATTGAAGTAACCACCTGTATCTTTTCAGATCACCCACATTTAAAGATAGAATTTAACAACAACCCTAGTTGCAGAAAGCCTACACACCCATGGAAATTGAACAGTGCTCTATTGAACAACCCCTGGGTCAAGGAAGAAATAAAAATGAAATTAAATACTTCCTAGAATTCAACAAAAATGAAGTCACAGCATATCCAAACCTATGATACACTATGAAAGCAGTACTGAGAGGAAAGTTCATAGCCCTAAGTGCCTACATAAAGTGGAGAAAGCTCACACTAGAGACTTAACAGCACACCTGAAAACTCTAGAAAAAAAAGAAGCAGACTCACCCTGCATGAGTAGAAGACAGGAAATAATCAAATTGAGGGCTGTCTTCAATAAAATAGAAACAAAGAAAACAATACAATCAATGAAACAAAGAGCTGGTTCTTTTAGAAAATCAACAAGATAGACAAACCCTTATCCAAACTAATCAAAAGGTAGAGAAAAAACATCCAAATTAACAAAATCAGAAATGAAAAGGGGGACATAACAACAGACAGTGAGGACATCTAGAGAATCATTAGGTCATACTACAAAAACCTGTACTCCACAAAGTTGGAAAATGTAAAAGAAATGGACAATTTTCTGGATAGGCACCACATATCAAAACCAAGTGAAGAATTTAAATAGACCTATGACCTACAAGGAAACAGAATCATCAAAACCTCAAAACCAAAAGTCCAGGGCTTTTTTTTGCAGAATTTTACCAGAACTTCAAAGAAGAGCTAATACCTATACTCCTTAAAGTGTTCCACATACTAGAAACAGAAAAAACATTGTCAAACACTTTATTTTCATGAGCCCAAGATTTGATAGGCAGTTTCTGAGCAGTTATAGTTACAGAAGGATTTTCTGTGCAAGGTTGTAATTATAGTAGTTTTAAATGACAGTTTTTATTATCATGCAAATGTATATAACATTTCATTTTTGTTATTGATTTTATTGAGCTCTACCTTTTTTCTCTGCTCCTCTCTTTTCCTCTTCCGTCCCTTTGACCTAAACAGATAACTCTTAACAGAGGAATCTAAAATGGCTGAAAGACTCTTAAGGAAATGTTCAACAACCTTAGCCATCAAAGAAATGCAAATCAAAACAACTGTGAGATTCCATCTTACACCTCTAAGAATGGCCAAGATCAAAAACACTGATGACAACTTATTCCGGGAGAGGATGTGGGACAAAGGGAACACTCCTGCATTGCTGATGGGAGTGCAAGCTGGTACAGCCCCTTTGGAGGTCAGTGTGGAGATTTCTCAGAAAATTAAAAAACAACCTTCCTCAAGACCCAGTAATACCACTTTTGGGTATATATCCAAATGATGCTCAGTCATACCACAAGGACATATGCTCAACTATGTTCATAGCAGCATTGTTTGTCATAGCCAAAACCTGGAAACAACCTAAATGCCCCTTGACTGAAGAATAGATAAGGAAAATGTGGTACATTTACACAATGGAGTACTACACAACAGAAAAAATAATGACATCTTGAAATTTGCAAGCAAATGGATGGATCTAGGAAACATCATTTTGAATGAGGTAACCCAGACCCAGAAAGACAAATATAAGATGTACTCACTCATAAGTGACTTTTAGACATAAAGCAAAGAAGAAAGGCCTACAAATCACCATCCCAGGGAACCTAGACAACAATGAGGACCCTAAGATAGACATGCGTGGATCTAATCTACAAGGGAAGTAGAAAAAGACAAGATCTGAGTAAATGAGGAGCATGGAAACCATGGGAGAGTGTCAAACTCTTTTTATGAGGCTACAATTACCCTGATCCACAAACCACAAAAAAACACAACCAAGAAAGAGAATAACAGACCAATATCACTAATGAACATAGATGCAAACATACTCAATAAAATACTGGCAAACTGAATTCAATAACGGATCAAAAAAAATCATCCACCATGATTAAGTCGGCTTCATCCCAGAGATGCATGGATGGTTCAACATATGAAAATCTATCAATGTGGTGCAGGAGAATTGTCTGTATTCTGTCAATCATGATTTAAATAAATGCTGATTGGCCATTAACCAGGCAGGAAGTATAGGTGGGAAAACCAGACAGGAAGTAGAGGTGAGGCAATGAGAACAGGAGTATTCTGGGAAGAAGGAAGTTCTTTCCCAGTTCTGCCCAGACCACCGAAGAAGCAGGATGTGACTTGCCCCACTGAGAAAGGTACTGAGCCATGTGGCTAACATAGATAAGAATAATGGGTTAATATAAGTTATAAGAGCTAATACGAAGCCTGAACTAATGGGCCAATCAGTTTATAACCTTATGCAGACTCTCTGTGTGCTTTTCTTTGGGACTTACCAGCTGTGAGAACTGGGCAGGATGGAAACCCCAACTAGCAGGCCCCTCATGTTACATCACTGTAATTCACTATATAATTAAACTGAAAGAAAAAAGCCATATGATTATCTCATTAAATGCTGTAAAAAAAATTAAACAGAATCTAAACACCCTTTAATGATAGAGGTCTTGGAGAGATCAGGGCAACAAGGAACATATCTAAACACAATAAAAGCAATATACAGGAAGCTGAAAGCCAATATCAAATTAAATGGAGAGAAACTCAAAAAATTCCACGAAAATCAAGAACAAGACAAGGCTATCCCCTCTCTCCATATCTCTTGAACATAGTTCTTGAAGCTCTGGCTAGAGCAGTGGAATGACAAAAGGAGATAAAGGGGATGCAAATTGGAAAGGAAGAAGTGAAACTTTTGCTATTTGCAGATGATATGATAGTATACATAAATGACCCCCAAAACTCTATTAGGAAACTCCTATACCTAATAAATACTTTCAGTAATGTATCAGGGTACAGGATCAACTCAAAAAAAAATCAGTAGCCCTTCTAGATATAAATAATACATGCAGGAATCTAATTATCAATAAAACATCATATTCTACCACCATGCTTCCTGATTAGTGTCATTGATTCTGTATTGAGACTAGTCTATCAACTTAAATGTCAAACTTGTCACTCAAATTTAGACATTTATTTTGTGCTGCTAAGAAAAATATGAGAGTCATCATTTTTGTGTTTATTTTTAAAAGCAGGTACCAAAAGATCAACAAATTTAACACACTTAAACATCAGCATGATGATTCATGACAAGGGGTATGGAACTTTGTTGAAATGTGATTATGGTGACAATTTAGAATAAAATTCTACAGTTTTCTAAAAATAAAAATAAAGAAGCTGAAAAAGAAATCAGAGAAACATCATGCTTCTCAATAGACACAAATAACATAAAATAATTTGGGCTAACACTAAGCAAAGAAGTGAAAGATCTGTTCACAAGAACTTTAAGTCTTTGAAGAAAGAAACTGAAGAAGATACCAGAAAATGAAAATATCTACAATGCTCTTGGATAGGTAGGAACATAGTAAAAATGGCAACCCTACCAAAAGCAATCTATAGATTCCCATCAAAGTTCCAACACAATTCTTCACAGACCTTCAAAGAACAAGAATCACCTTCATAAGGAAAAACAAAAAATACAGGATAGCCAAAACAATGCTGTACAATAAAGGAACTTCCAAAAAGATCACCATCCCTAACATCAAGCTCTATTATAGAGCTAAAATAATGAAAACAGCTTGGTATTGGCATAAAAACAAACAGGTTGACCAATAGAACTGAATCAAAGACATGGATATTAATCTACACACCTATGAACACCTGATTTTTGATGAAGAAGCTAAAAGTATACAATGGAAAAAAGAAAGCATCTTCAACAAATGGTGCTGGCATAACTCGATGTCAAGACGTAGAAGAATGAAAATAGCTCTATATCCATCCCCATGCACACTCAAGTCCAAATGGATTAAAGACCTCAAAATAAATTTGACCACACCAAACCTGACAGAAGAGAAAGTGGGCAGTATCCTTCAATGCATGGGCATAGGAGCCCACTTTCTAAATATAACACCAGTAGCACAGACACTGAGAGCATCAATAAATAAATTGGACCTCCTGAAACTGACAAACTTCTGTAAAGCAAAGGATGTAGTCAATAAGACAAAAAGACAGCCTACTGCATGAGTAAAGATCTTCACCAACCCCAATGAGACAGAGGACTTATCTCCAAAATATATAAAGAACTCAAGAAATTAGACATCAAAATTCTAAATAATTCAATTCAAAAATGGGATACAGAACTAAACAGGGAATTCTCAACAGAAGAATCTCAAATGCCCAAAAGACACCTAAGGAAATGTTCAACATCCTTAACCATAAGGGATCAAAACAACTCTGAGATACCATCTTATACCAGTCCGAATGGCTAAAATTAAAAATACCAGTGATAATTTATGCTAGAGAGGATGTGGAGTGAGGGGAACACTCATCCATTGCTGGTGGGAATGCAAACTTGTACAAGCACTCTGGAAATCATTATGGCAGTTTCTTAGAAAATTGGGAATCAACTAGCCTCAAGATACAGCAATACCACTCTTGGGTATGTACCCAAAAGATTCTCAATCATAATACAAGAACATTTGTTCAACTATGTTCATAGCACCATTATTTGTAATAGCCATAACCTGGAAACAACCTAGATGTCCCTCAACCGAAGAAGGGATAAAGAAAATGTGGCATATTAGTGTACTACTCAGTGGTAAAAAAAATCAATGGCATCTTGAAATTTGAATGCAAATGGATGGAACTAGAAAAAAATACCATCCTGAGTGAGGCAATCCAGACTCAGAAAGATGAACATGTTATGTATTCACTCATAAATGGATACTAGCTGTAAAGCAAAGGATATGAAGCTTATAGTTCATAATCCTAGAAAAGCTAAGTAACAAAGTGAACCCTAAGAAAAACATACATAGGTCCGCCTGGAAAGGGGAAATAGACAAGATTGCCTAACAATATTGGGAGCATGGCAGTGGGGGGAGAAGGGAAGATAGAAGGGGAAGAGGAGGGGAGAAGAGAGGGAGGAGAACTTGAGGGAATGGGAATAGTAATGATGGAGAAAAGACAGAGATGATAGCAAGGAAAGAGATATCTTGATTGATGGACCCATTATGGGGCTAGCAAGAAACTTGGCACCTGAGAAATTTCCAGAAATCTACAAGGATGACACCAGCTAAGACCCTAAGCAATAGAGGAGAGGGTGTTCAAACTGGCCTTGCCCTGTAGTCAGACTGATGAATAACTTAAATATCACCATAAAACCTTCATCCACAAACTGATAGAAACAGAAGCAGAGACCTACAGTGGAGCACTGGGATGAGCTCCCAAAGTCCAGTTAAAGAGTGGGAGGAGTGAGAATATGAGCAAAGAGGTCAAGACCATGATGTGGATATCCACTGAAACAGTTTACCTAAGCTAATGGGAGATCACCTGATGTGGAATTTTCTTCTGTATGCTGTGAATACCATTAGTTAATAAAGAAACTGTCTTGAGTCTGTGATAGGGTAGAGCAGAGCTATGTGGGGAAAACTAAACTGAATGCTGGGAGAAAGAAGGTAGAGTCATGGAGAAGCCATGTAGCCTTGCCAGAGACAGACACCATAACTTCAGTAAGCCATAGTCTTGTGGCAATACACAAATTAATAGAAATGGGTTAAATTAAGATGTAAGAGTTAGCTCATAAGAAGCTAGACCTAATGGCCCAAGCAGTGCTTTAAATAATATAGTTTCTATGTGATTATATCAAGGCTGAACAGCTAAGAACCAATAAGTAGCTCTCTAACAACAATTGGGGCTCCAACATATGCTAGCAAAATAGACAAAAAAAAATACAGAGTTTAACACAACTTCTTGCTGTTTGCTGGCGTCATGCCTCAGCTCCTTTAAGATAGGTTTTTCTGACTCAGTGGTAGCAGAAAAAAAGTCACACAGCTTTAAAATGCCAGCTTTCTGGGCCACGCTACCAGCACAACTTCTGGCTCTTTCAGGAGACAGAACCCCGCTGGCGCTTTCAGGAGACTGAGTATTTATATGGGTTTTGTAAGCAGCATTTTACAAACTGCTTAATACCTCGACATAGACCCACTGCATACTTGGAACTGGGGCGGTGTGCATGGCTTGCAGAAGTGGTGAACAAACTTACACCTTGTTGGACTGTGCGGAGCAAGCAGGCAGGGCTATATATATCCTAGTAATGCCACAGCTTAAGTTCATAAGGAGCCCGTAGAATTTTAAGAAATGCTCCTGGATAGAAAACAATTACAGATACACAATAAATACAGATTCAGACATATATAGACCTCTAAATGGGTCACAATGTTGGATAAATGTACATAGGCTTGGGAGAGAAAAGAAAAAGAGTATAGAAAGTTGGAAAAGATATAAATGGTTTTAAAAAACGTCTTTAAGCCAGGTGGTGGTGGCAGACACCTTTAATCCCAGTACTTAGGAGGCAGAGGCAGGTAGATCTCTGTGAGTTCAAGGCCTGCCTGGTCTACAAGAGCTAGTTCCAGGACAGGCTCCAAAAGCTACAGAGAAATCCTGTCTCAGAAAACCAAAAAAAAAGCCTTTAAAGAGTCAGTGTACAGACAATCATAGATTAAAGGAGTAAAGATAATAAAATAAATATTAAAAAGCAATAGATTTAAATCAAATAAGCCACATAAAGATGGAGAATACACAAAGAGTCTGAATTATGTATATTATTGTGTTTTCTTTGAATTGTTTTGACTGTGAAGAAGCTAAGTAACCACAATATATACTTTAAAGTTATTTTGTCTTCAAAATTTGGGGCTAAGGATATGTTGCTTTGAAAAAGAGGTTCTTCTTTTGTTTCCACTGAGAATGAAAACCTGTGGATTCATTCCAAGCTTATGTGATTTGATGGGCCAAGATCACCTAAAAGATCTCCTTGAACACCCTCTCCAAAGTTACTTCACTCAACTGCTAACAAAAATGGACCTAGCACATAAGATATACCATGAAAGAACTGATTAACAGAACCCCCAATTATCAAAAAGTAGTTTATAGAATTATGCCCAAATTCTCAAATAGTGTTTATAAATGTTTGTTTACATTTAAAGAGGGATATGCTATAGAGATTTGCATTAGTAGGGCTCTTGCTCTATTGAAACAAATTTAAGGTCAATTTTATTATATGTATATTTCTGCTCTTAAGGTATTGTGATTATGCAGCTCACTTTAAAATGTAATGTATAATTAAGAAATATAGTTAAAAAGAGTCATCTATAATAGTCAAGCTTTTAATCATGTTAGTTAGATTTTCTAGATGTACAGAGATGCATTTCAGATGGATAGACATTCTTCAAATCTTTCAGAGACTTTCAGAATATGGCATTTATAATGTTTTAAGAACTTAGGACTTTTCATGACAGTGAGACACATCTGCTCTTGGCAGCACCAATTACTTCAAGAGGAAGATGGGCATCGAAGAGGCTCCTTATGGAGTTTGTTAGCCATTTGGGCAAGAAACTGCTCTTGCCTAGACTGCTTGATGAACTGGACATGCAGGACCCACAAAGAAATGACTGCTGAACTTGCCTAAAGGTGAGATGGTCCTTCAGGGTTCCTGCTTCATAAAAGAGTCTGCCGGGTATTCTGTAGGACACAGAAGAAAGGTACTGAAAACTGCCAATATGGGTGAAACTGTCTTTGAAATTTCCTGCTTCATGGAAAAGTCTGCTGAACACTATGCACCTGTAGGCTGAAAATGGATGCTGCAGTGGTACAGAAGAACTTTGTGTGACTGTCCAGGCAGCGAGATGTGTCTGTCAATTCTAGAATTTTGAAAGTTGCTTACAATGGTACTTCCTGTTTCCTTAGGTAATATTATATCTTTCTGGCAGTCTTTGATGGAATTAAAGAATTTATAGTTATAGTTTTCCTTAGTTATCATAAAAGATAAAGTAGATATAAATATTTTAACTGTAATTCTTGCTTGATAAATGTTTTGTTATATGTAATTTTACTATGTTAAAGTTAAAACCTTCTTTTTTATTTAAACAGAAAAGGGGAGGTGATGTAGGATTCCCCTCTGTATGCTGTGAATGCCATTGGTTAATAAAGAAACTGTCTTGAGACTGTGATAGGGTAGAGAGAGCTAGGTGGGGAAAATTAAAACAAATGCTAAGAGAAAGAAGGTGGAATCAGGAAAAAACCATGTAACCCCAAAAGAGGCAGATGCTGGAACTTTGCCAGGTAAGCCACAGCCATGTGTCAATACACAGATTAATAGAAATGGGTTAAATTAAGATATACGAGTTAGCCCAGAAGAAGCTAGACCTAATGGGCCAAGCAATGATTTAAATAACACAGTTTCTATGTGATTATCTTGGAGCTGAGCATCCAGGAACCAACAAGCGGATCTCCTTCAAAACTCACCAACTCCAGTCAGATAGGGAAGGAACCAGCATAGAACCAAACTAGGCCTTCTAAATGTGGGCGACAGTTGTATGGCTGAGCAGACTGTAGTGACACCAGAATTTATCCCTACTGTATATACTGGCTTTTTGGGAACCTATTGTCTTTGGATGGATACCTTGCTCAGCCCACATATAGTAGGGAGTGCCTTGGACCTTCCCCAGAACGATGTACCTTACCCTCTCTGAGGAGTTGATGGGAGTGGGGTGGGTAGGTGGAGGGGTTGGAAAGAGGAGAGGGAATGGGAGCTGGGATTGATGTGTAAAATGATAAAAGATAGTTTGTTTCCTTTTTTAAAAAAATTTAAAAAGGAATTTCATGGAAAAAAAGATTAAATAAAAAAGTAACCCTCTTATACACAAATGACAAACAGGCTGATAAAGAAATCAAAGAAACAGCACACTTCACAATAGCCACAAATAATATAAAATATCTTGAGGTAACTTTAAACAAGTAAGTGAAATATTTGTACAACAAAATCTTTAAGTCTTTGAAGAAAGGAATTGAAGAATGAAGAAGGATGCTTAAAAGAAATCCCACACTAGCTCAGAATTGAGAAATAGATGGTTATTTATTTAGGGGTAAACTCACAAGTCAGCATCCTCTGCTTGAACAGAGACCAGACACTGAATTCCACAGCTAGAAAAAAAGAGCAGACACATGCTCTATATCGGCTTATATAGTATAAGAGGCCACACCCCAGTGGGCAGGAAACCACTGGCTGTAAGACTTCCCCTTTTGTTTAAATAAGAGTTCTAAACCCAATACAAAATTATATACAATAAGAACAAATATATTGCTGGGCGGCGGTGGTGCACGCCTTTAATCCAGTACTCGGGAGGCAGAAGCAGGCAGATCTCTATGAGTTCAAGGCCATCCTGGTCTACAAGAGCTAGTTCCAAAGCCACAGAGAAACCCTGTCTTGAAAAACCAAAAAAAAAGAACAAATATATTTAATAATTAGCTTATTATCTTAACTAGTTTAAGTCTTGTATAATGAATAACTTGGCCAAGTAATGAGAAGAAAGTAACTATAACTATCTAGTCTTCAACCCCATCGAAGATCCAAGAAGGGAAATAATATTAAGCAGTAAGTACAATCAAGCAACTTCCAAAGTGTACAACAAATGACAGAGACAACTGGCTACCTGGGCAGTCACCTAAAGTCTCATTTGCAGCATTGAAGCAACCAACTTTGTTTAAGGCCTAGAATAACTGACAGATAATTTTCAGAGGCAGGAAAATTTTTCAAAACCATCTTACCCTGTCTTGGCAAGATTTGACAGTCCTGCTTATCCATTTTTGGATACCATGTATCTTGTCAGTAGTTGAGGAATGGGCATTTCTTTGCCCAAAGGCCAGTTCTGCCAAGAAGAAAACAAGCTCCAAGTGGAGTGTTTTTGGTGCTCAACATTCTCTCGGGAATAGATCGGTGATGCCAAGAGCAATTGTGTCTCACTTCAACAGAACCCTAAGTTATTTAAATGCCATATTCCACAGCTCTTTGAAGTGACTGAAGATTACCTATCTATGCAGAATATAATCTCTATGTATCTAAAGAACCTGATTAGTTTAACTATAAGTTAACTATCTATGCAGAATATAATCTCTATGTATCTAAAGAACCTGATTAGTTTAACTATAAGTATGACAAACATAGATGACTATTGATCTATAATTCTTAATACCTATATAACTTAAAGACTAAGACTTCATATTACAATATTATACAATAAGCAACTGTGCAACAAATGAGGACAATACCTCAAAATGTAAACAATGTATAAGTGTAGATGTATTAGGTCGGCACAAATAAATAACCAAGCCAGCTCAATAGGAACGGGTATTTTTAATGAATGAAAAGGGGGGAAACTCATGCTACTCACTCTGAAGTCCTATCCATCTGGCAGACACCGCATGGACAGAGAACACACATGTGTTCTCCCGATTTTCTACCTGGGGTCCAAGTGACCACACCCAAACTTGATGTGATTGGTTAATGGCTTTTTCCCCATCATCTCCCCTTTTGTCTAAACAAGATCAATCCAAACCCAACACAGCTATATATAATAGGAAAAGACACCAAATGCAAAATTACAAACAATAAACAATATTAAGCAAGGAATGCATAACAAAAGTTTTAATAAACATTCTATTTTAAGGAGTCTAACTATTGTATTGAAATTAAGCTTGGCTAAATTGTGAGGAAGGTAACTATAATTATTTAATCTTCAACTCCATCAAAGATCTGAGAAGGGAAACAATATTACTTGAGTGGACAGGAAGTATAATCGAGAAACTTCCAAAATGTGCAACAAATGACAGAGACAACTGACTACCTGGGCAATCACCCAAAGTCTCATTTGCAATGTTGAAGCGACCAACTTTGGCTAAGGCCTAAAGTAACTGACATACCATTTTCAAAGGCAAGAAACTTTTCAAAACTATCTTACCCTGTCTTGGCAGGATATGACAGTTCTGTTTTATCCATTTACGGATACTCTGTATCTCTATCAGTGGTTGAGGTATGGGCATTTCTTTACCCACAGGCCAGTTTTGCCAAGAAGAAAGGCTCCAGGTGGAGTGTCTCTGGTGCTCAACATTCTCTCGGGAATAGATTGGTGTTGCCAGGAGCGATTGTGTCTCATTGTCACGAAACTACGAAACTCTAAATTAGATTAAAGGCCATTTTCTACAGCTCCTTGAAGAGGATGCAGATTATCTATCTATACTGAATATAACCTCTATGTATCTAAAGAACCTGATTAGTCTAATTATAAATATAACAAACATAGATGACTATTGATCTATAATTCTCAATACCTATCTAACTTAAAGACTAAGACAATAAACAACTGTGCAATAAAAGAGGACAATGACTTTCAAATATAAATAATATATAAGTATCTTAATCAGAGGTAGTAATGTACGGTATATATAATATATATATTAATCAGAGGTAGTAATGTATGGTATGGTAAATATATATATATCAATACATAAACAATGTTTCAAACAGAGGTAGAAGCATACATGCATACAATAATCAATATAATTTACCTTTTTATCAATATACAAAAATCTATACCAATATAATTGTCTAAAAACAATAACTCATAAATGGAATCTTTTATCCCATCATCCAAGTATCCCTTTTTTTTCAAGATCCCTGAGCCTATAAAATTCCTCCCCCATCCCTCAACCATATACCAATTATAATCAACCCCTAAATGATGTCCCTAAGCCTGAGGGCAAACTTTGCTGGGAGAGGGGACATCGTCCTCTAAAGTTACTTCCAGCTGTCATGGGGGTGACGTTCTTTCTAGGGGATCCTGTTAAAATAAATGATGGTTAAATTACCAGATTAATATTTGGCCTGGTAAAAATTGCAAAGAGTCTCTGAGTATTTCATCGAGGTCTGGCCAGAATGTTGTAAAAGAAGTGCACCATGTAAGCTAACCAAGTTGGAACCATCCTGTGCAGCCGGTATCCAAACAGGTCTTGTAGTAGCACTATCAGCATCATGAAGTCATAGTAACCAGGTGGAGTTGTTGTTGTGGGGCCCCATCTCCTTCCTGGAAACTTCAAAGATTATTGCAGGAAAATTTATTGTTTATTATGGAAAACTTAAGCATTATTTATATAGACATACATACATATTCAATGAAAGGTATGATAAAGACAGAAATAGATATGAAGAAAGGCAAAGAAGTTTTATAAATTATTTTTTCCTTCTGTCCCATATCATGGCTCTTGACATGAGACAGAAGCTCTGGGTTTTCTCTTAACAACAGGCTTGGAATTAGAGAGGGACTGAGCCAGAGTCCAACTTCAAAACCAGCTCCATGTATTTATAAATATAAATATATTTGTGTGCCTCTAAAAGTATGTTATGAATATTTTCACTTACAGAACCTATTTGATTTTCTTGCTGATCCTTATTGGGTTGTAAATTGTTTCCATCTGTCAGTATTCAAACATCCAGGGTCCCGTGTATTTTTTTTAAGATGTTGTCCTGCAGAAATAAGAACAGAACCCTGCCCCCATCCTATATGCCTTTCTTTCCACTTTCCAAGAGGTTTCTACTCTTCAAACCAAACCTTTATTAATTTTGATGGTATCCACAATTTTCTTCCCCAGTGCAGCACATCTCCTGGCTTCCATTTCGAGGTCAGCACATCCTTGAAATAAACTGGTTGATTTAATTCGGCAGACTTTTCCATTATCCAATGTCTTTCTGCTGCCGTTGTCCCTTTCTTATTAGCATTAAGAAAATTTAAGGTTAATAAAGCATTATGTAATCTATTCCTGGGGGCATTTTCCACCCCTTTCTGCTTGTTTAACATATCCTGTATAGTTCAATTTGACCTTTCTATAACTGCTTGACCTGTAGGATTTTGAGGTATACCTGGTAATATAATAAGCAAAAAACCGTTTCATTTTCCTAGAGACATAAGCTGGACCATTATCTGTCTTTATTTGTGCAGGCATACCCATTATGACTATGAATTCTAATAAATGTGTGATTACTGAATCAGCTTTTCCTGAGCTTAAAGCCATTGCCCATTGAAAACCTGAATAAGTGTCAATAGTGTGGTGTACATATATAATTTGCCAAATTCTGCAAAGTGGAATACATCCATCTGCCAAATTTCATTCCTTTGAGTACCCTTTGGGTTAGTCCCTGCAGGTAGTGGTGTTTGGTTATAGAAAGAGCAAGTAGGACATCTCTTTATAATCTCCTTAGCTTGTTGCCACGTTATAGAAAATTCTTTCTTCAAACCTTTGCTATTGACGTGGTGTTTTTTATGAAATTCAGAGGCCTGCAGCACACTTCCAATCAATAATTGATCAATTTCTGCATTACCTTGTGCTAGAGGACCTGGCAGACCCATATAGGATCGGATGTGTGCTATGTATATAGGGCAAAGCCTATTACTGATCATGTCTTGTACCTGGATAAACAACGAAGTCAGTTCTGTATCACCTGGTATAAATTCAGCGGTTTCAATATGTAAGATAACTCTTTCTGCATATTGCACATCAGCAACTATATTAAGAGGTTCTTTAAAATCCCTCAGCACCATGAGAATGGCATATAATCTTTGTTCCACCTTACTGAATTCGTCTGATTTGTAACCTACCTTCCCTGATTTATTAGCATCAGTATAAAATGTGTGGGCTCCAGTTATTGGAGCATCATGTACGATTCAAGGAAGAATCCAAAAAGTTCTCTTTATAAGGTTAAGCCTATCGCTTTTGGGATAGTTACTATTAATTTCTCCCAAAAAATTAGCACAAGCTCTTTGCCATGGTTCATTGTCTTCCCATAACTTTCTTATCTCATCAGTAGTGAAAGGCACTATAATTTCTGCTGGATCTATGCCTGCTAGTTGACGAAGTCTCAATTTACCTTTTATAATTAGTTCAGAGACTTTTTCCACATAAGTTTTTAATTTTTTACTTGGTTTATGTGGTAAAAAGATCCATTCTAAGATAATATCATCTCTCTGCATTAAAATTCCTGTAGGAGAAATTCTGGAAGGCAATATGACAAGAATACAACTAAGCTCTGGATTCACCCTATCCACATGTGCCTCCTATAATTTTTCCTCGACCATTTTCAATTCCTTTTGTGCTTCAGCTGTTAATTCTCTGGTACTATTCAAGTCTTTATCACCCTCTAAGGTTTTTTTAAATGAATTATTAGATCAGGTGTTATCCCAACAGCAGGTCATAGGCTCGAGATGTCTCCTAACAATATTTGAAAATCATTTAGAGTATGTAACCAATCTCTCTTAATTTGTGCCTTTTGTGTCTTAATTTTTTGTAAACCTATTTTATAACCTAGATAATTGACAGAATATCCTCTCTGTATCTTTTCAGGAGCAATCTGCAATCCCCATTTAGGTAAAACTATCTTTACTTCTTTAAACAGTCTTTCTAGGGTATCTATGTTTGAATCAGATAGCAAAATGTCATCCATGTATGGTAAATTATAGACTTAGGAAATCATTTACATATTATTTCCAGTGGTTGACTTACAAAATATTGACACAGGGTGGAGCTATTGAGCATTCCCTGTGGGAAGATAGTCCACTGTTACCTCCTAGTAGGCTGAGAATTATTATAAGTAGGCACTGTGAAGGCAAACTTCTCTCTATCCTTTTCTTGTAAAGGTATAGTGAAGAAGCAATCCTTTAAATCAATAACTATAAGAGGCCATCCCTTTGGTAACAGAGAGGGCAGAGGAATTCCAGATTGCAGAGGGCCCATAGCTTGAATAACCTTGTTGATAGCTCTAAGATCTGTCACCATTCTCCATTTTCCAGATTTTTTCTTAACAACAAATACAGGGAATTCCAAGGGCTGGTAGATTCTTCTATATAGTGAGCATCTAATTGCTCTTGCACCAGCTGTTCTAAAGCCTGTAACTTTTCCTCAGCCAAAGGCCATTGCTTGACCCATATTGGCTCCTCGGTCAACCATTTTAAAGGCAGGGCTGTTGGTTATCAATTGTTTTGTGTTCTTGTACAGCCCGAATGGCCGGCGTTCATCGTCTGTAATATCTTCTAATATTTTCCTCAGAAGCATAAACTTTAGGGGCAGCAGGAATGTTAATCTGGGCATTCCATTGCTGCAATAGGTCATGACCCCATAAATTCACTGCAAAATTGGCTACATACGGCCTTAGTTTTCCTATTTGCCCTTCTGGCCCTATGCATTTAACCCATCTCGTGCTTTGTCTTACTGGAGATAAGGTTCCAATTCCCATGAACTGAACATCTACCTCCTGAAGAGGCCAATTTGGATGCCAAGAGTTTGGAGTAATGATACTTACATCCACACCCGTGTCTAATAAGCCTTCAATAAAAATGCCATTTATACGCACTTTTAGCTTTGGTCTTTGTTCATTGATAGAAGTCTGCCAGAATATACGTTTCCTCTGTCCCACCAGATTTCCTGACTCATTCTCCATCTTTATCTCATCATTCAGACCATTATTGCTTTTGACAGTAGTCATGGGGCCTTTTAATTTTCCTGACGAGCCACATTCTCCATAGTAACCAGGAATGACTGGACCACATTCATTATTGGAGCCTGCGAGAGGCCCCCCATGGCGTTTCCCAATGGTATCAGGTTGCCTTGTCTATCTCTTGTTGACCTACATTCATTTGACCAATGCCGGCCTTTGCCACACCTCCTACATAAACCTGAAGGCTGAGTCTTCCTGTTCCTGTTATTTCCAGAACAGGCATTATTCCTGGAAATCCATTGTCTACAATCCCTTCTCATATGTACCATTTTGCCACAATTAAAACACTTGGTATTTTGATGTCTTCTCTTACCATTGGAAATTGCGAAATTGCTTCTCCTACCCACGCTTCAGTACCATAATCGAATGTCTCAACATTCATTGTATGCAAGACCCATTCATCCAAGGGTGCTGATCTGATCTTTAAAGGCCCTAGGATCCTTTTGCACTCCATGTTGGCATTCTCATAAGCTAAAGATTCAATTATTATATGTCTAGCTTCTGGGTCAGTTATCCCTATTTGTGTAGCCCTAGTTAGTCTGTGTAAAATGTCACTAAAGGGTTCTCTCTGACCTTGTTTTACCCTAATGTATGATTCCACTCTCTGCCCTGGTTCCTGAACTCTGTCCCAAGCCTTTAAAGCTGCTGTGGTACATACAGACAGGGTATGGTCATCATAAAGAGCTTGGTCCTGAGGATCAGAGTAGAGTCCATCACCTAGAATTTGATCTAGGGAAATCTCAGTTCCTTTTGCTCTTTCCTGTTGTTCTAAAACTTTTGCTTCCTCTTTAAAAAGGCATCTCCAGTGCAATTGTGACCCACTTTCTAGGACAGCTAAGATTAACTGAGCCCAATCGTCAGGTGTGGCTTTGTTACTGAAAGCCCAGGTTTTGAACATCTCTCTAACAAAGGACGAATGTAGTCCTTAAGTCACAATTGCTTGCTTAATTTCTTTCAAATCAGTCATATGTATGGGCTCCCATGTATATTCCTTGATAACCTAGGGTATTTGGAGCTGGCTACCTTTTCTGATGTTATTACTGGGAAAGAAGGTAGAACTCTGGGGAAGCTATCCCAGAGAGTCTTATGCACTGAGGAAGTTAAATTTTGCTTTTCTACCTTTTGCTCCTGGTCATCAAAATCAAGAATTTCCTCAATCCTTTCAAATCTGTTTATCACTGCCTTTTGCAAAGTCTGGATCTCCTGTCCAGTATTGTGCTCTAATGCCCTCATTGAGGACTCTAAGGCATGAAGTCTGTCCATTAGAGATAATGTCTCATCATTGGACATAATCTTCATTGAAAGCATATTACCTTCTTGCAGAGACATTCTATCAGTCAATCTGTGATACCCCTTTGACAGAGTCTGATTAATACATTCAACCATGCAAATCCTCTCAAATAACGTTTGAGCACTCAGTGTCATGGACTGAGTCATATGTTCCAAATTATCTGTTTCCTTCTCCAGAGTGCTGAATCTGTCTTTAAAGGAATTACTATTAAATGTTAAATCAGTTGTTTTCTCCTCCAGAGTGTTAAATCTCTCTTTAAATGAATTATTAGTAAGTGTCAAGTCAGCTTTTTTATCCTCCAGAATGTTAAATCTCTCCTTAAATGAATTACTATCAGACTGGACCTTTTCCAAATAAATCTCAGTAGACTGAATCCTGTTAAGCAAAATTCCAACATCCTCTTTCAGATGTAAAATCTCTTTTTTGAAAAGTTGGGTCTCAGTCTGGACCATTTCTAAAAGCAGCTCATTTGACTGAGTTTTGGTATGTAAAGTGTTTGTATTGTCTTGTAGGTATATGACCTCCTCTTTAAGGAGCTTGGCACCAGTTTGAATTGTGTTTAAAAGTACAAGGGAGGTGGAATGGATCTACAAAGGGTAAAGGGAAGGTGATCAAAATGCATTGTAAGATCTTCTCAAAGAACCCCAGCAGCACAGACACTGAAAGAAACAATTAATAAATGGGACCTCCTGAAACTGAAAAGCTTCTGTAAATCAAAGGACATGGTCAACAAGATAGAACGCCAGCTTACAGAATGGGAAAAGATCTTCACTAATCCCACATCAGACAGAGGTCTGATCTCTAAAATATACAAGGAACTCAAGAAATTGGACAACAAAAGAACACATAATCCAATAAAAAAATGGATCACAGACCTAAACAGAGAACTCTCAACAGAGGAATCTAAAATGGCAGAAAGACACTTAAGGAAATGTTCAACATCCTTAGTCATCAGAGAAATGCAAATCAAAACAACTCTGAGATTCCATCTTACACCTGTAAGAATGGCCAAGATCAAAACCACTGATGACAACTTATGCTGGAGAGGCTGTGGAGAAAAGGGAACACTTCTGCATTGCTGGTGGGAATGCAAGCTGGTACAACCCCTATGGAGGTCAGTGTGGCGATTTCTCAGAAAATTAGGAAACAACCTTCCTCAAGACCCAGTAATACCACTTTTGGGTATATACCCAAAAGATGCTCAATCGTGCCACAAGGACATGTGCTCAACTATGTTCATAGCAGCTTTATTTGTCATAGCCAGAAACTGGAAACAACCTAAATGCCCCTCGATC
>PVIU01019480.1:0-36388 GCA_004026605.1 Ondatra zibethicus
AATTTTATTCTATAGTCAACCGAGAGCAATTGTTGAGCCTCTGAGTGGAGTGCCATAATTAGGCGTGTGATCTAAGAACACAGTTCCAGCATGTGAAGGAGGGCTGAATACAGGAAGGCCAATTAGGCTGCTGTTGCTATAATTTAGATGAACGTGATGAAGGTCCAAAAGTGCAATTAGAGTCGAAATAAAGAGGACAGGATAGGTATCACAGGCTGTTATTGCTGCCATAAAAATGAGCTGAGTCTGAACAGCCCAAGACCTGCCTAAGAGGTGCAGGGACTCCGGAATGAACTAGAGCTGACCCCAGACGCACCTTCTCCTACTTTCCAGGGATCTCATCAACCTCCTTCAAAAACTGTGAAGGAGGGAGGGGCTGGAGAGGTGACTCTCAAGTTAAGAGGATGTATTGCTCTTCCAGAGGACCAGAGTTGGGTTCCTATTGCCTATAGCAGGAGGCTCATAGAGACCTGTAACTCCAGATACAGGGGCTCTGATGCCATCCTCTGGAGTCCACAGGCACCTGCACTCCAGAGCTCATACCCTCCCTTCCACACACACAAGATACACATAAACACATCATTTTAAAATGATAAAAACAGGGACTGAAGAGATGGCTCCTAAGTTAAGACTATTCAATGTTCTTACAGAGGACCTAGGTTTAGTTCCCAGCATCCACATGGAGGCGCAAGTTCTCGGGTATCTGATGCCCACATCTGACCTCCTATAGCATCAACCAAGTACACATGTTGAACATGCATTCATGGAGGTCAAATACTTATGCACATAGAATAAAAATAATTTTGTAAAAAAGTAATAATCTTGAAAAAATTGTGATGGCCATAAGAACATAATAGTTACAACTGGGATGTGGTAAATATGATTTATTATTGTATTATGGAAGTTTTTAAATACTATTTAGAATTTTCCACTTTAAAAATAATATTTTTAACTTTTGAAATGTTTTCCAAATATAGATCAGTTTAGACTAAACTGGAGAAAGAGCAGATGAAAGCATTAGAGGTTATGAAAGCAATCTCTAAGCAAGACTGTCTGAGATGATTTCTAAATTACATGCCAAGGCCTATAGGATTTTCTTCTAATGGCCCAGATCTCATCCCTTCTCTCTCTTCCCAGCCTCACAGAGGCAATTATACTAACAGTCCATGGTTACAGAGCCTCGGCCATGTGCTAAGAGCTCCACTATTTGCCTGTGTCTCAGCCCTTCTCTCTCTTCCCAGCCTCAGAGAGGCAATTATGCTAACAGCCCAGGATTGGAGAGCTCAGCCAAGTGCTAAACCTAAACTCTGCACGTCTGCTACAAGGATTAACTCATTCAGTCCTAACAGTTTCACTTTGCAGATAAGGAAGTTAAGAAGCCCAAGGGCACACAACTAACTAACAGGCAACAAGACAACCAGACATTCTGGTTTCAGAAGTCGGTTTTGTGCGCGCTATATGCTGCTATATGCTGCGGTGGCCATTATGAGAAATTAAGTATCTATCCTTGACATTAGGGGACAGTGAAGAGACTGTGGGTAGTCAAGAATTCACCAACAATACCTCTGGGGGAGAAACTCAGATTTGTATGTCATTGTTCATAGATGTAACCAGGAAAATAAGAAATAAACGTACAAAGTAGAAGTGAAAGAGCATGCTACAGAGGCTGGAGAGATGGCTCAGTCATTCAAAGCACTGTCTACCCTTATAGAGGACCAAAGTTTGGTTTCCAGCACCCATATGTTGGCTCACAGTCACCTGAACTCCAGTTCCAGGGGATCTGCCCCCTCTTTCTATCTCTAAGGGCAGCAGGCATGCATATAGTGCACATACATGCAGGCAGACAAAACACACATGCACATAAAATAAGCTAAATCTTTTTTTACATGTTAAAGCACATAATATAATGAGAGAATAGTTTCAAAAATCTTGCTAAGATATTCTAAATAGGCCAATAGTTAAAACTTAATAGTACATAAAAGACAGGCTAATATATATACTCAAGTCAGCCCAAGTATAAAATAAATCATACGCATTTTCATGAGGAAACTGTTAAACATTAAGAAAAAATTTAAAGGGGGAACCTGTGAGACAGCTCAATGGATAAAGAACTTGTTGCCAAACATGACAACCCTTTGGATCCCCAGAGCCCACAGGGTGAGAAAGAGAGAACTGGTTCTTTTGAATTGCCCTTTGATAGCCACGTAACACTGTAGCATGCTCCAACTCCTTACAAAATAAACAATCAAATGTAAAAAAAAAATTAGAGACAATACAATACAAAAAATTCCCTTAACGTATAACAAATTTCTCAAGCCATATAAAAATGACCATTAGTCATGGAAACATGGGCAAAGAAATGAAATACCCAGAAGTAAACAGACCAAAACATTGGGCTGGCAAAATGGCTCAGGGGGAAAGGTGCTTGTGCCAGGCCTGACAAACTGAGTTTGGTCCCCGAGGACCCACCCGGCAAAGAAAAGCATCAACTTCTGCAAATTGCTCAGCGACCTCCATTTGGACACCGTGGCACCACAATTCGCATATATGGGAAATAAATAGATAAATAAATGTAATTTAAAAAAAAATAGACCAAGACATGGAGAGAAAAGGAAACCAAGGAGGAGAGGGAAGGGGAGGAAATTGCATATTCTTAAACACTATGAAGGACTGAACCTCATTCATCAGAAAATACGAAAGCTAAAATGACATATTTCTCAAAATTCCTAGAGTACAAAGAGGTTGACAGTCTACTTCTTCTGGCAGAGCACGGAACGGCCAGGAGTGTGCTAATGAGTAAGAAGTCGGCCCTGAGCTGGAGATGGCTCAGGAGTGAAGGGCACTGGCTGCTCTTCCAGAGGCCCCACTACCCTCTTCTGGAACAAAGGTATACATGTAGATAGAGCACTTGTACTTAAGTAAATAATAAAAAATATGTCTACACTGGATGTTTTACAGTCTCTGTGAAAATCAGGTACACGCTGATGCTTTTACCTAAGACTTCTTATGGAGTCTATCCAGCAGACTCACGTGTAAGACAACACATGTATATTGAGCCACTCTATCCATTAAAATCTTTTCTTTTTTTGGGGGGGTGGGAGGTGGTTTCGAGTGTGGCCCCGGCTGTCCCGGAACTCACTCTATAGACCAGGCTGGTCTCGAACACACAGAGATCTGCCTGCCTCTACCTCCCGAGTGCTGAGATTAAAGGCGTGAGTCACCACGGCCCGGCTTAAAAATGGTTTTCTTAAGCACATAGAAGATTTCAAGGTACTGGTCATAAACTATTCTTCACTTACAAAACAGAATTATTTACAATCGATACAAAAAGTGAGCTAGTTCTCAGCCAATAGGATGACTCCATGTATGAAGGCAATTGCTACCAAGCCCGACAGACTGACTTTGGCCTTTGGAACCCCTAGGGTTGAAGGAGAGAACTGACTCTCACAGGTTGTAGTGTGACCTCTACATACTAAGTAAACAATACACATGAAAATAAATAGATAAATAAACAAAGTGAAGATGCAAAATAAACAAAAATGTTAAATGAGACAGCTCTCAGTATTTTGTGTTAGATATTATAAATATTATGCAAATACAACTTACAACATGTACAACTTACAATGTGTACAACTTACAACGTGTACAGTATAGTCACATTTGAGTAACATGTGCTGGGTGCCTACACACACACACACACACACACACACACAGCAGTCAATACAAATTGCTGTAGATGCGAGATCATCAGCTCAGTGTATAAAGAATGTGAATTCCTGTGTTTCCCACTTTACATCCTGCATTTCTCCCATTCTTCCTCCACACTCTTCTTCCTAGAACTTGTTCCTTCATATGACGGTGTAACCAGTCTTTCTCCATCCCGACTGCCAGCTCCCAAATAATCACACGAGGCTATTAATTATGAATTCTTGGTCTTAGCTTAGGCTTGTTCCTAACTAATTCTTATCACTTAAATTGACCCATATCTTTTAATCTATGTTCTTTTCCGCCATTCGGTTACCTTTACTCTGTACTGCGTAGCCTGCTTCCTGAGCCTGGCTGGCTACTTCACCTTTGTTCCCTGAGCCTCTCTGTCCCCAGAAGTCCCGCCTAACCTCTTCTTGACTAGCTATTGGCCATTCAGCTCTTTCCTAAACCAATCACAGTGATCTAACATGGTGGCCATAACAGTTAAGTAGATACATCCACAGACAACCACTAGAAAGAAAAGGATGCTATTGCACCAATTCCACTCTTGGGGTAAGGAACGCTTGCCAGTGGCCCTCTAGTGGACATCCCCTTAAGGACTGTTGCGCCTGCTCAGTCTTAAATTTACCGCAAGTGTAGGCAGCTTACCAAACACACCAGACCTGTAGGTTTCAACCTGGTGTAGGTTTTGTCTTTTATTTGTTTTGTTTGCTTTTGTCCTCTCTAGAGAATAGTCAGCAGCAGCTGGAGATTCCCTCAGTTGTCACATCTTAGGGAAAGGGTGTGCCTGGCGTCTGCTGAGCCGTCCCTACATCCAAGATCCCTCACTGCCATAGACTGAGCGACTCCTGCTGGGACATCATCCACTGTGACCAGGAATACCTCGACTGGGATGAGGTCAGTTTTCTGCGCGCACATTTTCATGTATGTTTCCCTTCCTAACTTCCTGACCTGGATCCTGTGTCCCCATCTGAGGCCGGATTAAAGGTGCTGTGAGAGGACCACATGGATAGAAGAAGAGGGGAGGAGACCCTTGAAAGATGAGAATTGCGGTTACTCGGAGAAAGTTGAGTTTATCGTTACAATACAGAGACAAGAATATAAAAAGAAATGCTGAAATCTGCTGGATTTACTAGATGTGAAGGAGAGACCCGGCACCTGGAAGGATTCCAAGAGAAAGCAGACTGTGTTTTTTAAAATGGGCTACTCAGTGTTGGTTAGAGATGCTTCTTTTTGCAGTGGATAACAGTGCTGAGAATAGGGTTGTAAGCACTCAGCAGCAGAAGGGTCATCTTGTATTTCACCCCCACCTCACCATAGCTCATGGAATATCAACAGAAGAGGAGTGAGAAGAACTAAGAGCCAGTAGATGTGGACAAGTGCTATGAAGTGTTAGCCTCTGGACAGGGCGTGGCTATGACATGCATGGCCTCACAGCGGCTATGGCTACCTGCACAAGATTAAGCCAGTTAAAAATTCCAGCATAGAGAATGGAGGGGCTCCCAAGGTCCCATCCCTAACCAAGGAGCTCTTGGTAGTTGGTGGCTGTTGAAAGAGGGAGAGTTACTTTTCTTTGGGGAGGTTTCACAGCCCTGCCCCCAAGTCATCTGATCTACCTAGGAATTTCCAGTAAGATCTTGTTTCAACAACAACAAAAATCAAAACAATAAAAAAGATAGATTGTTCTTCCCGTTTTGACTAGCTGTAGATTTCTGCCATAGGCTCTTCTGCTGTAAAAACAAGCTTCTGATGTGGGATGTCCTTCTATATATGTGTTGCTTTTATTGGTTGATGAATAAAGGCTGTTTCAGCCAATGGACAGGCAACATATAGGTGGGAAGTCCAAAGAAAGGTTCAATGAGAGAGAAGGCGGAGTCAGGGAGACACCATGTAGACATCGGGGAAGCAAGATGTGAGGTAACAAGTCACAAGCTTCATGGTAAAATATAAACTAATAGAAACGGGCTGATTTATAGTAGAACTAGCCAGTAAGATGCCTGAGCCAGGCAAAACTGTAACTGACATTAAGTCTCTGAGTGGGACTACTTGGGAGCAGGTGGGCAGAGAGAAACTGGTCCACTGGGGCCAGACGAGATGGGGAAAAGTCTCCTCTACAAGCTTCTTTGGTGAGGGATTATGGCATTTAGAATGTTATCGACATTTTTTAACATGAACTGTGGCATCACATAGATAGATGATTTATCCATGGTTTCTTGTTCATAATTCCCTCTTCAAGGCAGGTTACAAAAATTAGAATTTTTGTTCCCCAAAGAGGTCATGGAAACTGTTACCTTGTGCCAGGTGTGATGGCACGTGCCTTTAATCTTAGCACTTGGGAGGTTGAGGCAGGCAGATACCTATGAGTTCAAGGCCACCCTGGTCTAGGGACAGCAGGGCTGTGTAAAATGATTCTGTCTCAACAACCCCCTGCCCTGAAGCGAACAACAATAAAACCATAGCCTTCCCTCCTGCACTGAAATTGGCCAAGAAGAAATTCCATGCCATGTTTCCTAAAATTTCTTTCGAGGCTTATTTATTTAAAATTATATATATGACTGTTTTGCCTGCATGTATGTATGTGCACTACATGCGTGCTGGTGCCCATGGAATTTAGAAGAGGGAGTGATAGATAGCTGTGAGCCACCATGTGCATGCTGTGAACCAAACTGGGGTCCTCTGTAAGAAGGACAAGTACTCTTAATCGCTGAGCTGTCTCCAGTCCTCAAATGACATATATATTTTTGAGACAGACACAAATACAACACAAGTATAATAGGTGACAGTTAAGAAGAATATTCGTGTGGGAATGCTCTCAAGACTGGGAGAGATGTGTTTGAAGCCAGAACACCTGCCTGCATTTATGAACAAGACACTGAGAGAAAGCCACATGAGAGGAGAGCTGTAATTTGTGTATATCTGTGCATTGCCTTTATGATAACAAGCAGGCCCAAAGGATGTGGCGTGGGACATCTTAAGGGCGTGTTCTCAAAGTCCACATGAGAAGTGGAATCAATCACTCAGTAATAATAATTATAATGATGATGATAATGATCATGCTGGTGGTGGTGGTAGTGAGAGGAGGAGGAAGACCTGTGATGTGTCTCCTGGTAGTATTTGGTTTAGGCTTTCTTTAGGGGTTTGCAATTTTGTGCCTGTCTTATCAGTACCCTGTTTTGCCACAAGAATGTCCCCCAAATCTCAGAACTCTCTCATTTTAAGTTCACATCTCTGGGTATCTTTTTCTCTTGCATTTTTTACACTTGAAAGTTTTTTTTCAACTTTTTTCGAGGGTGGCAAGATGGCTGATGAGGTAAAGATACTTGCTGCCGAGACTGACCACCTGAATTCAATCCCCAGAACCCACATGGTGGAAGCAGAGAATTGACTCCCCTACGTGGTCCTTGATCTGTACATGAGATCAGAGGTCATCTTTGGAATTTTGGAAGATTTATGGGGTCACCTGGAAGCTCCTGTCATATTAGACATAAACGAGAAGTATAATCTTATGTTGTATTTATAACTTTCAATGCTGTGTATGTTCTTATTGGAGACTAATCCAGAGTTTGGGAAATCTACCCACTTGGGCTCTGATCCTTGTCTCATAGAGGTCTTTGGGTTTGTCAATCAGTGTGGAATTTCATTACCATAAGGATACTTCCCGTAGTGTATATGTGTGGGGTGTGTGTGTGTGTGTGTGTGTGTGTGTGTACATGCTAGAGCTCAGTGTGATCAGTGTCTTTCTTAAATGCGCTCCACCTTACCTCTGGAGACAGTGTCTCTCAACAAACCTGGACCCCACAGACTGGGCTAGACTGCCTGGCCAGGAAGCCCTAGGGCTCCTTCTCTCTCTGCCCCCAATGCTGGCATTCTGATTATGTGCCACTCCATCTATCTTCTTGTGTGGGACCTTGGATTCTAACTCAGTTCCTCGCACTTCCACAGCAAGAATTATTGCCTGAGCCATCTTCCCTTTCTCACGTATCCTACTTTCAATTGAAATAGTCAGTATACACTCTCATAACTGGTCAATTCTTTAGAGTATTACCTCCACATATATTTCTCTTCTTGCATGAAGCCACCTGGCCTCTACCCAAAAGACAATGTATCATTCAGCCAGTAACCTACCAGTTAATCTTTTATTCTGATGCTGTACTGTGGGTACCACTCTATCTAGTTTACGTGATGTGATGAGTATCATCTTTTGGGAGACCTTCATCTGATATAACGGGCAAAAAGACAAATGTTGAGAAAATGTAACGATGGGATCCCACAAGCAGGGGAAGTTAAAACACATTATATTAATGAGAGAGAGAGAATGTTGTATTTGGTAGCAACTATGCTCAGACACAGAAAACAGTTGCTTTTTCTTTATAGAAAGGCACGCAACAAACACATTAGAAGCTACTCAGCTATGAGAATTGTTGGATGTGAAGAAATTCTGGTTCTCAAAATAAACTTTACCTCCTTGAGTTCTAGTAGCTTAAAGATGTCTCTAGCCCTATAATTTTTTGAACTCTACTCCCACACTGTGTGGACAAACTTTATCGGGTTTTCAAATCAATACTGATTTAAATAGGGGATTTTAAAAAATCAGTATTGGTTTGAATAGATAGAGAAACATTTGATCACAAGACATTAGTAATTGCTAAAATGATACTGTAATCAGAAATCAAGCTTTAAAAAAGAAAATTAGGCCCAAGTGTCAACTCCTGCAGGCCTGGGCAGCTGAGAAGACAACACCCAAGCACCTGTTCAGCTCCCAAAAAGCCAGGAATGTGGGGGTGGGGGTGTGATGCACTACAATGTACAAATATGTAATGGAAAGACGGGAAAGATAGAGTACGTTGTGCTGCGGTGGGAGAGGAGAGCAGAGCTGTTCTTGCAGTGTGGAGGGAGGTGAGATTGACCACAAGATGGTGGTGAGGAACAGGCCTGTACTATCATCTAAAGCAGGGTCTGAGGGCTGTGCGTGGGGGCCATATTGATCTAAGTGGCCTGTGCTGCCACCTGAGGCCATGGTGATGTCTGGGCCTGACCATCTCTGAGGGCCATGTCTGGGACCATGGTCCTACTGCAGCTGGGGTCTGTGTTGATGTCTGTGACCCTTGTGACCACCAAGGGCCATGCAAATGTCCATGGTTTGGGCTGCCACCTGAAGCCGTGTTGATGTCTAAGTATGTGGTTTGGCTGGCCTATGCCTCATGGTGTGGGCAAGGGACAGCTGATCCCCGCACCTCACCGAGAGGGAGGGGAGGCCCAGTGGAGATCTAGGTTGATCAACTCAGCTACCGCCCAGGTCTAGGTCTTGAGCTGGCCCATCCCAACATCTGCCCCATCTATGAGGTGCTATAGCATGTGAAGAGGCTGGTCCTGTGGAACCATAGTAGCAGGATCTCCATGACTCAGGGCAATAGCAGGATATCCAAGAGGAATCTACCAGAGGGCCCAGGACTGATGATATAGCAGAAGCCAGAGGTCCTGAATCTGACCAACAACTAGTCGATGAACATTTGCAAGTAAAGCTGTTTGAACAAAAGAGTATACTTCATGGCACAGGAAGGCTTCCAATGCCACTTCGGCAAATGCACAAGCGATGGAGAGGTGGGAAAGACAGAGGAGCAGAGTGGTATGTGTACAGTAGAATTGGAGATGTGATAGCCGTGACCCATATTAAGAGAAGGCTGCAGTTGATAGAGGAGCAGGTTGTTGCCCAGAGGGGTTGGCCAAAATGTTTTTTATTTAATTTTAATTTTTATTTCTTATTTACTCATCCTCCCTCCCTCCCTCCTTCCCTCCCCCTCCCTCCCTCCCTCTCTCCCTTCTTTGTTTGTTTGTTTGTTTCTTTCTTTCTTTCTTTCTTTCTTTCTTTCTTTCTTTCTTTCTTTCTGTTTTTTTGAGACGGGGTTTCACTGTGTAGCCTTGGCTGTCTTGGAACTCACTCTGTAGACCAGGCTGGCTTTGAACTCAGAAATCTGCCTGCCTCTGCCTCCCAAGTGCTGGGATTAAAGGTGTGTGCCACCACTGCCTGGCTCTTGTGTTCTTTTTTGGGGGAGGGGGTGGAGGGCAGACATGGATGCCTGGGAAATGAGTGAGACTGGGGTGCATGATGTGAAATTCCCAAAGAATCAATAATAAATTATGTTCTTTTTTTCTTTAAAGATAAATTAGTAGTAAATATTCAGATTCTGGATCCTGGGCATAGAAATTGAATCTGATGTTGGATGATGGTGGCACACACCTTTAATCCCAGCACTTGGGAGACAGAGGCAGGCAGATTTCTGAGTTCAAAGCCAGCCTGGTCTACAGAGTAAGTTCCAATACAGCAAGCTCTATACAGTGAAACCCTGTCTCAAATAAACAAAAACTAAAAAAAGGATCTATTCTTAGGGAAGATGTCACATGTGCTTTGTAGCTTGATGACCATTCTAGATCCTCCCCTGAGCCCTTAAGCTATAGAACCCATTCTTATGGGAGGGGTCACATGTACTTTGCAAAAGATTTTGATGTAGTCATACCTTAAGCATTATTGTGATAATTGTCACCAGGAAAATTTCCAAAGTTGAACTGTACTTAAATATGTCAAAAATAAACTACCCAGTATCAGACTCTAGAAATTTGAACCAGCACTGGCTACTGATTCCTGTTGGACCAGACTTCCTTCTTGCTTCATGTGGATCATTACTCTGCAGCCCGATTTTGCAGAGACCCCCACAGAAAACCTTCTGGCTCTTATTTCAAAGGGCAAACTTCAGCAAAGAAGAGAACACTCATGTAGAAAAAGTGACTCAGGAAAGTTGTAGTCAAAGAAATCAGTTCAATGAATGAAAAGTAATATTCTACCAAGTCAACATGGGCCAAAGAGATTGAGTTTTGGGCTTTGCGACTCAAATGATGCTTTCAGGTAATATTTCTAGTAAGTGTGAGTAAGACTGATTGCAAGCTCAGTGGCAGAGCTCTTGCTTTCCATGTATGAAGCTCTGGGCTTTATCTGCAGCCCTAGGAGTGGGGGCACAGATTGAAACAAGGGATGGGTGAAGGGTGAATTGAAGGCGTAAGTCATAAAACAATCCCACACCAGTATGGAATTGTGATTAATAAAATGGTTATTTATTTAAAGGGAAAAAACTTACAGATCACCGTCCCAGACAACAGCCCTCTGCGTGATCAGGAACATAGTCTAACAGCCGGAAGCCAGAAGCAAGAGAGAGAGAGAGAGAGAGAGAGAGAGAGAGAGAGAGAGAGAGCCCCCCCACAGCTACCGCTGCTTTTTTTAAAACTAAAGAGACCACGCCCCAGTGGGCTGGTATCTTAAAGGCTATTGGCTGAAGGAGTGGATGTAGCTCCCGCAGCAGTGAATGAAATCCCAAGCATGGACTTCTCAACCACGACAAAAATAACCTATGTAGCAAGCCTGGTACAGACACGTTAGGAGTCACTGATCCTGAAGGGATGACATAGACAGGGCATAGCCAGGGCTGTGGAAAGATGATCAGTGGCTAGCAGGCTTTTTGTTACCCGTCTCCTGAAGGTAATATATGAGTTCAGGGCAATGAGTGATCCTGGAGAGGTTTCAGTCAAACTCTAAGAATGACCAAAGTTGGGTTGGAGAGATGGCTCAGAGGTTAAGATCACTGACTGCTCTTCCAGAGGTCCTGAGTTCAATTCCCAGTAACCACATGGTGGCTCACAACCATCTTCTGGCCTGCAAGCATACATACAGACAGAATACTGTATACATAATAAACAAATCTTTTAAAAAAATGAATGACCAAAGTTAAATTCCCACATATCCAATAGAATTAAAGAGTGGACAGGACTCAAAAGTACATTGAGTTTCAGAACATCTTTTGTACATTTGTATCTGAGCCCTGAGGCGCAAATCCTCTGCGTTCACATTATCAATAACAGAAAAAGAGCCAAGGTCACTTCTGAGTCTCAGATGAATCACAGGTGCTGTAATGGCAGGCTCTTTTAAATCACAAACCTTAGAGGCATGATGGGAGAATCTTATTCTTCCAGAATAAAGAAGACAAATATCTGTATTAGAGCCTGTCCCTTCCACGGCTGGGGCCAATCCAGAAGATCACTTGAATGGTTGGTTACCAGTCTTTGCCACATGTTCTCTTGCTGTTGTGAGTCCCTGATGCCATCCTATACCATTCTGGCAACTCAGCTACTTTCTATAGCTGCTGTTCCTGCTGCCGTACAGGGAACTGGCTTCTGTCCATTGTCTTTCTTAGCTCTGGCCATTCATAGTTTCTGACTACTCTCGATTTTCATTGTCCCGTTGCTTCTGATGGTTGCCTTTCCTCTGGCATTTCGCTTTCTGAACTCCACTCAGCAAATGGCTGGCTTTCTTTGTGTGTGACCTACTCAGCTTTGTCAGAGAGAGCACTGGTGTGTTTGCTTCACTCTGGCCACTTCTGGTAAGCAGAGTCATTCCCCCAGATCATACACTTGTCCCCATGGGGCTTTCAAGCTTTCTGAGCCCATCTCAAAAGGGGCTGTTTTTGTAGTCAACTCTATGGACATGTTGGTGATAATTTCAAAAACGACAGCTTCTACAGAGTGGTAACCGTGGGCCAGAACTGTTTCAAGTACTTTATCATTAGTCTCCTCAAACTTCTAAATGACACTCCCATTTCAAAGACAAAAAGGGTAAACTGGTTAGCATGGAGCAGTGTTTTCAGGATCACGTACCCAGTAGCACAACCCCAGGATTTTTTTTTAATTTTTATTGCTTTATAAATAATACCATTCAAAATTTCCACTTCCTCCCCTCCTCCCATTTCCCTCCCACTCCCCCACTCACCCCCCCCATCACCCTCCAGTCCTAAGAGAGGGCAGGGTACCCTGCCCTGTGGGAAGTCCAAGGCCCTCCCCCCTCCATCCAGGTCTAGGAAGGTGTGCATCCAAACAGACTAGGATCCCAAAAAGCCAGTACATGCAGTAGAGACAAATCCCAGTGCCATTATCATTGGCTTCTCAGTCAGCCCTCATTGTCAGCCACATTCAGAGAGTCCGGTTTGATCACATGCTTCTTCAGTCCCAGTCCAGCTGGCTTTAGTGAGCTCCCATTAGATCAGGCACACTGTCTCAGTGGGTGGACAAACCCCTCGCAGTCCTGACTTCCTTGCTCATCTTCTCCCTCCTTCTGCTCTTCAACTGGACCTTGGGAGCTCAGTCCAGTGTTCCGATGTGGGTCTCTGTCTCTATCTCCATCCGTCACCAGACGAAAGTTCTATGGTGATATTCAAGATATTCATCAGTGTGACTATGGAACAAGGCCAGTTCAGGCACTCTCTCCTCTACTGCCCAAGGACCTAGCTGGGGACATCCCCGTAGACACCTGGGAATCCCTGTAGAGCCAAGTCTCTTGCCAACCCTAAAATGGCTCCCTTAATTAATATATCTTCCCTGCTCCCATATCCATCCTTCTTCCATCTCAACCACCCCACTCTCCCAAGCTCTCCCCAATCCTCCCCTTCTCCTTTCTCTCTTCCCCCTACCCTTCCCTCTATTCCACCCCCACCCCTATGCTCCCAACTTTTGCCTGGTGATCTTGTCTGCTTCCAATTTCCAGGAGGATCTATATATGTTTTTCTTTGGGTTTACTTTATTATTTAGCTTCTCTGGGATCGCGAACTATAGGCTCAATGTCCTCAGTTTATGGCTAGAATCCACTAATGAGTGAGTGCATACCATATTCATATTTTTGGGTCTGGGTTATCTCACTCAGGATAGTGTTTTCTATTTCCATCCATTTGCATGCAAAATTCAAGATGTCATTGTTTTTTACCACTGAGTAGTACTCTAATGTGTATATGTGCCACACTTTCTTTATCCATTCTTCTTCCATTGAGGGGCATTTTGGTTGTTTCCAGGTTCTGGCTATTATAAATAATGCTGCTATGAACATAGTTGAACAAATGCTTTTGTAGTATGATTGGGCATCTCTTGGGTATATTTTCAAGAGTGGTATTGCTGGATCTTGAGGTAGGTTGACTCCCAATTTTCTGAGAAACCGCCACACTGATTTCCAACCCAGGATTTTAGTTTTATTAATCTAGCTTTTAACCACTGCATCACATATGTTGGCTGTGTCCAGTTGTAACTGGAAAGTGTTTCTCCAGCTGGGGACTATCCCAGAGGAGGCCAGGGGCTTTTACACCCTTGCAAGGAGGGTGGGGTAGATAGGCCTGTGGCTATTGTTACTGTTGACAGCATAGCTCAGAGGGTAAATGAGTATTAGTTGAGCCCTTCCTGTAAGTCAGAATAAGTGCTTGGTTCTTTTACTGAGTTTTCTCCCTGTAAGGTCAGCATCACTGCTTTCAGTTTTTTCTTTATTCTGATACTGAGAACAAAGTCCAGGGCCTCATGTATGCTAGGCGAGCACCCAGCTGCTGAGCTACATCCCAGCTGTTCTCATTTTTTTGTTTTTATTTTTTTTTTCTTTTAAAGACAAAAGTTGAGAGCTGAGAGACTCATCATTGGTTTCTCTTAGGATCTAAGTTGGAGGAATATTGGTTCTAATCCATGGGAACAAGGCTGGTGTGCTTCACCTGCGAGCCAAGGGTGTGATTTGCTTATACTCTGATCTTACACAGAAACCTTAGAGCCCTTCAGATTTAAGATTGCAGCCTCTAACCAGGTCCTCGCACTCTAGAGGCAGAGACAAGCAGAGCTTGTGAATGTGAGGTCAGCCTGGTAGAAAGTGAGTTTTAGGACAGCCAGGGTAACACAGAGAACCCCTGTCTTGGAAAAAAAAAAAGATTGCAGCTGCATAAAATTCAAAGTGCCTGCTTCTCTGAATGGCTACTCTAAAGACCTGCCCAAAAGATTGCTCAAGTAGGAACATCTACTAGTCTCCAGTAAGGAAGAAATTAATTCTTAAAAATTTATAATCGTTTTTTGAGACATGGTCTCTCTATTATGCAGCCCTGGAACTCATCGCGTAGACCAATCTGACCTTGAACTCACAGTCGTTCCCCTCCCCCACCTCCACTCCCATCTCTGCTTTCTAAGTGCTGGGCTTGAAAGTGAGCATCACCATGCCTGGCACAATATTTAAAGCACTGAGATTTGAAGATTGCTATAGCAGTTAGGATAAACCCATAAATGTAAGATGAAAACCCCTCCTTCTTGAATAATATAATAATTAGTTGACAAATAGAGTTGTTCTAATTACGTGAATGCTATAGACACTGAAATGCCTTCAACAACTTTGACAAAAACGCTGGGAAGGAAATACTGCAAATGTGCCCGGGTCTCCACTAAAGATGAATAGATTGCACTGGCAATGGGCTCTCTGTTCCTTGTGTGCAGCTACATGAGTGTGTTGTATGATGGAAAAAATGCTAGAGAATCTTTCTTCAGATCTCCCAGTACCTTGTCTGAATGATAAGGATTGTCCATTGGGAGGTAAGGACAACTTCCACATTTGCTGGGTCCAGACTCTGACAGATCTAGATAGTGTATCTTCCAGTGTTGTAGACTGGATTGTGTTGCAGCTGAAATCATGCGCTGAATTCTTAATCTCCAGCACCTTACAATATGACTGCATTTAAATATGTGGCCTTCAAAGAAGTAAGGGAAGGTAAGCAAGGTCCTAGAAACAGGCCTTCACCTCATGTGCCAGGTGCCCTCATAAAGAGATTCACATGTCGACAGTGCAGACTGAGGAATGATTACGGAAGGATCAAGTCAGAAGGAAGTTATCTACCAGCCAAATAGGGAAGGTCTCAGAAGAAACCAAACCTGCCAACACCATAATTGTGGATTCCTAGCATCTAAGTCTGTGAGAAATAAGCTCGTGTTGTTTAAGTACTTCAGTCGGTAGTGTTTTGTTATGACATTGTTAGCAAACTAATACACAGTAGTATACACTCAGTCCTTCTGAGTCAACACAGCTGTAACTGGCATAGCGCAGACAGTAGGGTTTTGGTATCTTAACCACTCTCAAAATTGGAAACACAGACGTTCTGTTGTGTTAATTCCACAGGCGAGTGGTCTCTGCCTGTCTCCCAGGAATCCATCCATTTCCAGCGGATGCTGCTGCTTGATCTTCTGAGCTGAGACAGCTATCGACCTCCTCAGTTAAGCCAGGAGTCTCCCCACTGAGCCCGGTGACTCTTTTAGTCTGTGCCTGTTGCTGACAGTGTTAACAGGAAGGTGCTGCTAATAAGCCATAGATTAATCAAACGCCTCCTTCTTAAGAGAAATAGGAGACGGTGATTTGATTCATCTCAATATTTTCATTCCCGGTCACTCACCATACCAGACTGTCAAGAGCATGTCACTATTCTGTTCAGGGACATCTCTCTTTATTTCCTTTCAAGTAGCATGGAAGCCTTAGGAAGGCTGTTTCATTAATATTGGACTTTCCAGAGTTTTGCAAAAGCATTTTATCATCTTGTCCTATTTAGTTGATAGAAATAAAGGATCAAGTACTTATAAACAATGCCAATGGTTTAAATAAGAAATGATGCTAGAACTTAGAATCCAATTTTGTTCGTCTTTATAAAAAATATCAAAATACATAGAATCGACAATAATGAATACAGAGTCACTTGGGAATCCTAGAGATGCATTACTGATATTCTTGTTACAAAGACTATTATTGAAAAGGAACTTGGCTATATGTAGCAAGTGTTTTAACGAGAAATACGATTTTACTGTAAGATGGAGAAGGAGCTTGAATTGAATTATTCATTGTGATGTTGATGAGGCTGCATAAAACAAGCCCAGTAGATGGCTTGTGCAATCCAAGGTTGCACGTTGCTGGCTTTTGAATTACCAAGAGCATTTGATTAAATGGCATAGCAGAGCCACCAAGGCCATTCTCACAAGAGCAGCTGTACTCACAGCTGGCCAAAGTCGGGTTGCCACAAAGGTGTCCTGACCTTGGTAGCACGCTTGACCTCTCCTTCCAGCCCTCTTTGCCAGCCCCCCCCCCCCCGTGGATCTCAACTCTTGCACTGCTTTGAGACACGCCCAGGATAAAGCTGAAATAGAATCCTGTCATAAATCACTGCCTAGGAATGCCTGCTCTAAAACTCCTAATTTAGATGCTACGTGATGTGTGCTCTTTGGAAAGATGTGAAGCTATGCAAATACTTACCAGAAAGTGATGGTAGAAGAGGACCGCTTGGCTAAGAAAAGAAGCAACAGAACTCAGCAAGCATCGCACTACCACAATGTCGGGCTGTGACTGCGGAGTCTGCGGGGAGCTGATAAATGTCTATGCCAAATAGATGCTTGTCTTTTATTTCCAAATGGACTCAATATTGTGTAGTTATCTATTCTGTCTACCTGGAAGACACAAACCCTTGACGTAGTTTGTAGCCCTGTTGGAAGTATGAAAGGGCATAGTGTTTCCTCTCTCCTTTTTCCTGGGCCTCTCTTTGCTAAAAGACTGCTGTGAATATACATGAACTGTAAAAGTCTATTTCCTCACGTGTAAATGCGATCATTCTGGGTAATGAGGTCCACCTCCTAACAGTACCTCCTCCCCTCCCTTATAGTTGTCTTTCAGATTTAAAATGAGAAAGTTTGAATTTTGCATTGTTAATGTGTATGTCAAATATTCTACAATTTTTGCATACTTGCCTAACTCCAGTGACTCAGACTGTCTCATCTTTATCACAGGTTCTCAAGGCAGAAAACCGGAGCAAGGCTGAGTTCATTCCTCAGCTACAGACACACTTGAAAAATTACTTTTAGTTCAACTTGTCTGCAATCAATCTTAGAATTGTGTTGTAATACATTGTAGACTGTCAGTGGAGAGGAAGCAAACCCTTGGGGCCTCTTGCTAACCTCACAGGGGGCCAGATGATGCTACTTGCCATTTTAATTTGCTTAATGGTATTGAGGGAAACCAGATGCGAACACATATTTCCAATTAAACTTTGAAGTGCTTGGTTAATATCTTCAGCATTGCATTTCAGATAACAGAGTTGCATAGAACACAACATTTGAGTCAGTTAATTTTAAGGCTGAATTGTAGAACAAAACCTATTTTTTTTGAGAAAAGTAGAGGCAACTGTTTATTGTGCTTATTTGACTTGTGAGTCCAGAATTCTGTTTTAGACATTAAAAGAAAAAAATTTTTTTTTTTGATTTTTCAAGAGAGGGTTTCTCTTTGTAACAGTTCTGGCTGTCCTGAACCTAGCTCCTGTAGACCAGACTGACCTCGAACTCACAGAGATCTGCCCATCTCTGTCTTAGAGGTGTGCACCACTACTGTCCTGCTTGGGTTATATCTTCATCAGTTGATGGCCAAAGGTATCCCATAGGCCCCTGAAATATTACAGGCTAATGCCAATGCTATCCTCTAAGCCTGACAGTAAGACCCTATTGCTGAAGACACCTTTGTACAGATGGCATTAGAACAACAGGTCTGTGATATGATGGGAGCAGGTGCTGTCATAATATCCAGGTAACTAAAGGCCCATTTAAAAATGTCAAATTGAGATAAAAAAAAATCAAGGACACAAGTCCATTACAGCAAACTGTACCCACATCACTCAGTTACAGAGACACTAAGACATGATTCCCATCCCTTTAACTCAGTCTGCATAGCCCTGTGGTCTGGTCTTCCTGCAAAGTACGTATCAAAAAATATGAAGTTAGGGAGACAAAGTTTGAGATGATGTCATTATGCAGGTCAAACTAGGAAGGTCATGCTGAGCCTCTGCTCTGACAGAAAAGCATCCGGTCCTTTGTGTACACATTGGTTTTATTGTAACAAAGCAACTTGTACACTTCAACATTTAAAATGAGCATCTTTTTTCCTTCCAGTAAAAACCAAAAAACTAAAAATAAAAACACTCAAAATAAAGTTACAACAGAGAGTGTCAACTCCAAATAAAACCCTGAAAGGTCTGCTGATTCTCCCATTGAGTAGCAGGGCTCGAGTCATTGTTAGGAGAGAATTTTATTTCGGAAGCGTCATCTTAAACTGCAAGGATGTCTTTACCATCACATTTACAGATGCCAAAGGAGAAGCCATGTTGTCCACTTACCCCTTGAGACACCTCAAACCCACTCTTGCTGATCTTCTATACTCTCCTTTTTTTCTTTTTCTTTTTATTAAACAAGAGAAAGTAGACAGATACATGTTGGTAAATGCTAACTGTCTGTATTCACATAGAGACACAGTGTAATCTCTAAGCCCAATATACAGAGAGCCAAGGGGGCCAGAGGGCTTTTCTTTTTTCTCACAGAGCGTGGTGGTGACGGCGATGAATCCACAGTTAGAGACAAGAAAGGGTAAAAGTGAATTTAGAACAGAATAGTGGAGATTCTTTTCCTGTTGTGGTTTGCTCAAGGTATTTTCCCCCAAATAAGTTGAGCACCGTGGTGTTGAGAAGAGAGACCTCAAAAGCAGAACAACTGAACAGAGAGGGTTTGCGGAGGGGAGGGAAATGACTGCAACTTGCTCCCAGGGACTGGAGAAAATTAAAACAGAAAAAGAAAATAAAAAGGCAGGTTAGAACCCATCAGTCTTCTGTGCTAGTCATCCTCGCCTTCATCCTCCTCTCCTTCTTCCCCTTCGGCATCATCTTTATCTTCTTCCCTTCTTCCCCATCCCCTTCTTCATCAACATCTTCCAAGCCTTCCTCTTCATCATCACCATCTTCCTTCTGCATCATTCACATCAGGAACCAGATAGTACTGCAGTGGGTTTAGCTAAATATTGTCTCTGACGACCTCTCCTAACCCATCTGCCCCTGCATCAAAATGGCCAGGAAAGCAGGTAAAGTGGCTCTCTGGCTCTTCATGTTGCCTCTTCCTGCTGGCCTTATTCTGTGTTTGACCCCAGCATTTTGTCAAACCCTTTCCAGATTTCCATTTGATTTCAGTGGATTTTGAAGATGGGTCACCAATCTCGTTAAGGTGAAATTCTTTGGAGAGAACTTTGTTTTCAAAGTAAGGATTTTCATCAAAATAAGAATCTGTTCTGTAATCTGATTTAATGTCTTCAAATTCTGTCGCTTCAGCAGAGCCCCTCGTCTTCCTCCCCGAGCAGTGCAGACACTTGTGGATGGCTGACACATGTTGTCACCTCAAAATTTGGGATTTTGGCCATTAGTTCTGACCTCTTCTGAAAAAAAAATGGTTGTCTGAGTTTGTTATATTTTTGTTCTACTTTCAGAGTTTTCTCTCTGACTTATTCATTAAGTCTGTCCACTTCGTTTTGTTCTTTGTCAATGTGTTCAATTGCTTCTTGCTGTTTATTTTTCTTCCTTTGGCATTCCAGGAGAGGCCGACTTGTCCTCTAAATTTTGGGGAAGGAGCCGATTTTGGTTTTTTGGGCTGAGGCAGGAGTGCATATTGCCGTTTTGGGGCCATGGCACGAGGAAAGAGACCAGAAGCCAGAGGCCAGATGCACACAGCAGGAAAAAATTTGCAGGAACACATCACTTTTTAATTCATAACATTTTCATTTTTGTTCATTCCCAAGATTTCTATATTAATATCAATATTAATATTAATGTCAGGGGGCTGGAGAGGTGGCTCAGGAGTTAAAAGTACTTGCTACTCTTGCAGAGGACCAGGATTCAATTCTCAGCACCCACATGGTAGTTGTGGCCGTTTGAAAGAAAATGGTCCCCCAGGTGAATGGCACTATCTGGAGGTGTGACCTTGTTGGAGGAAGTGTGTCACTGTGGGGGTGGGCTTTGAGGTCTCCTATGCTCAAGGTATGCCTAGTTCAGTTCACTTCCTGTTGCCTATAGATCGAGGAGTAAGACTCTCAGCTTCTTCTCCAGCACCATGTCTGCCTGCGTGCTGCCATGTACCACCATGAAGATAGTGGACTAAACCACTAAAATTGTAAGCCCCCCTCCCAATTAAATGTTTTCCTTTATATGAGTTGCTGTGGTCAGGTCCTGGAGAGATGGCTTAGAGGTTAAGAGCACTGGCTGTTCTTCTAGAGCAGGTCCTGAGTTCAATTCTCAGCAACTACGTGGTGGCTCACAACTGTCTCTAATGGAATCTGTGCCCTCTTCTGGCATGCAGGTGTACATACATGCAGGTGTACATACATGCAGGTGTACATACAGATAGAGAACCATATACATTGAAGAACCAAAAGTTCCTCCATTTTGTCCTCCGCCTCCATCTTGTGTCTTGTGTAAGCTATTTCCCATAAATCATTCCAGTCCCCAGAAATGGCTAGGGGTAAAAGTAATAGGGTAGCCCTCTGAAAAGTACAGATAACCTCAGAACGTCCCCACCCCAAGGTCAGCAGGTAAGAAAACTTGACAAGCAACAGGGGAGGTTCAAAAATAAAGTTTCTGAAAAGTCCCTAGACATGAGCCAATCAGGATTGAACCCATTACTCAACATCCTGCTGATAAGTAAAAATTAATAAGAAAAGGGAAGTTCCGCTGGCGCAAAAAATCCAATTAGGTTGAATCAAACCAAATCAAAAATGCCCATCGTTTTATTAAGAATGATGCTCTCGGGTGGCTGAGTTTATGGCAGGGAGACAGGACAGCAGGGAGCCCATGCAGACCTGAAAACCACCTGTTTTTCCTCTGGGAGCTCACTTAAATACCCTATGGGAGTGGTCCTGACCCCTCCCCGGCCAGGGACCTGGCATGCTGGGACTTGGAGTACAGAGCAAAGCAACTCCCAGGCCAGGGGCTGGGGCTACACTCCCAACTTAACACCTGCTAATGTAATTTTTCTGGTTTTTGCCTTTAAATAATAACCTCTAGAAAGGCAGGGTACCTCCTCTTGCTGCTGCTTTGCCAGTTGCTTTGATGAGGTCCCTGCTAGCTTGTATTGTGCACACAATAAACCTTGCTTTTTTGCATTTCTGTGAGTCGATCTCCCTGGTGGTCTTTTGGGATCCCCATGGACTGGGCATAACATACATAAAATAAATAAATCTTATTAAAAAAGTTGCCATAGTCATCGTAGTAGAAACTCCAAGTCAGTAGTTCACAACTACCTGTAACTACAGTTCCATGGGATCTGATGCCCTCTTCTGACCTCTGTGGGCACAAAACACCCACACATAAAAAACTAATCTCACGATATAAACCATGAGTTACTTTAAAAGTCCCGAAGTCTTTAAAAGTTCAGTCTAGGGTTGCTGCCTGCTCCCTACTTGTACCATTGTGCTTGGGCTTCAGGGTGCCTCACCAACAGGTGTCAGGCTGCTTTAACAAAACAGGAGAGGAGGTGAAGTGCCTCCAGGCTAAGCCAATGGGTGAAGAGAGTTGCTACTTCACAGACACTTCAAGCCACCTTGGAAGACAACGTAAATACAGACTTGCCAGGGTCATGGGATCTCAACACAAGGCTGCCTGAGATGGGTGGAATCAGCTGAAAGGAATTTCCACCAAGGTGCCAGGAGACCGTATTTGAACAAAGCAGAAGAGTTCAAAGAGGAAGTCAGGGATGGAAAGATGGGATTTGCTACTTTTCCTTCCTAGCTTACAGGGTACAGCTATTTAGCTTTATAACTCTGTCCCCTTTTTGAAAAAGAAATTTCCAGCAACGTATAACTTCTCCTTTTCCTCCTATCTCTTTCGGAAACATATTTTCCCTAAGACTTTGGGTTTCCCAACATGTTGGGCTTCCTTACTCTTTCTCCCTACCACATGTATCTGCTTGCTGGTCACATGTCTGACCTGCCAGCTTAAATGCCAGGGCTTTTCCCTTCCTCCTCTCTTATGGGCAGCTGTGTCACCTATGGGATACAGCAGCTGAAGTTTGTCTTTTGATTGCCTCGGGGTTTTGTCTTTTAAACTCTAATACAATTGCCCTTGAACTTCCATTTGAGTTCACTGTCAAATTCCTTTTTTTATTAATGAGACTGAAAACCCCTGAGGGGACCCTGATTTTTCCTGTATCAGGACCTGCTAGAGCTGGATTACAGGCAATTGTGAGTCACCTCATGTGGTTGTTAGGACATGAACTTGGTCTTCCGCAAGAGTTTTAAATGTTCTTAGCCGTGCAGTCATATCCCTAGCCCCATCACCTTTTAATAAATGTTATCTAAAAATTGTTAATTGTGACAATAGTACTTTATATTAGGCTTAGACGTAGCGCTATTAGATAGTAACTAGAACCCAGGAGGTCAGCAAAATTTTAATGAGTTAACACGTGTTGGGACTGGATCTTAGAATCTCAAATAGAATCAGGTGTGGTGGCTCAGTATGAATACTACTGTTTGAGAGGCCAAGGTAGGACTGGGCAGATTGGGCTGGAGTTAAAAAAAAAACTTATCTAAACAAACAAACAAACAAACAAAAATTATTCATCAACCATTATCAACCATTTCATAAAATGATCAAATAGGGCAGCTGCCTGCAGATATTATGGTGCAGCTTTTCTGAGTCCTAACTCAGAAGAATGTAACTTTTTATGTTACATTTCTTTATCCCTCATCCTGAACCCCAGTACTGACCAAGTATCCTCAGATGAAAATGGTATGATTGTCTCTCTTCCCCTTCTGGCAGCATTTACAGCTTTCCTGCCTGGTTTTCCTCTAAACTCTAATAAAGTTGTTTTCATTTCCTTTGAGCCTAAAATTAAAAAGAATTTTTAAATTCTTTTATTAATGAGACTTTAAGATCCCATTGAGGGTAGTGGAAGTAATCTAAATATTTTCTATCAAAAGAAAGATGATGGCAGAATCTTAACCTTTGGAAGGCTGTTTTGTAACCTTCACCACCCTGAAAAATGGTGTTTCCACAAAGGCCTGGCTGCATTCCTGAAACCTGGTGGCCTGGAGTGGCTGACCTGGTTCCCACTTTTTTCATTTCCTTCCCCCTGAAAACTAGGCAACCCCCTAAGCATGTGTGATTGGATTCCACCCAGTGGGGAAAAGACACAGTGCTCAGAGTAAGAATAAAAATTTATCACATTTCCTGCTGTGTGCTTGCTGCTTGAATGAAACACACATTCTTTACAAAAGTAAACACTGACTTGCCGTTTAAAATAATGATAAGGTAGTGGGAAAATGCACTTCGGGTTGGGGGGAATGTGGCATGGTAAGAAACTGCAAGTGGAACAGCGGTGTGTTGGGTCAGCAGACAATCAGGCATTAGCTATTAGAGGGCAAAGTCCCAACATAAAGAATTGTGACATAAGAGGCTCGTAAACTGAGCCAGAGCTCGAAACACAAACATATTTTGAACTTCTTATTGCAGGTGAATCTTCAATAGCTTTCTGTCTTTTGAAATATGAGAATTTTGAAGAGTACAAGTCAGTTATACCATGTAGACTCTCCAGTTTGGGTTTGTCTTATAGTTCCTTCTGATTAGGATCGGCTATGCATTTTTGGGTAGGATAATCAGAAAAGATACCCCAACTTCTTCATAGTTCATTTAAGAAAATGTACAAAATTGATTTGCTCTTTACTGGTGATTTTCACCTTGACAACGTGTTTCTCCACTGTAAATTAATGTCTTCCGTTTAATGTTATTTAGGGAGTTATATAATGAGCTATGTAAAGATATGGTGAACTATAGAAAGCCCTTTGATTTAGCAAGTGAGAGGAGACACACAAAGTTCTAGCTAAAAGGATCCTTTTACAGTAAATAGCAATTAGAAATAGTCCGTATTTCTATTATTAGTGGATTTGGTTTAGCAAATTATTCATACAATAAAATACATGTAGTCACTAAAGTATGAGACAAGTATATTAGTAACAATAAATAAGTTTGCAATATATTAAAGAAAGCAAGTAGCTATATTGCATTATATAGTAAACATATTAAAAGTATATTTTAAAGTTTTCCTTATTATTATTCTATGTGCCCATTTGTGCCATGGGATGCATGTTGGGGATTAGAGGACAACTTTGTATGCTGTGGAATTATCTTTCTGTACATTGTGAAAATGTATTGCTCTCACTTTTAAAAAAAAGTAAATTGGCTGAGATCTAGGCAGGATTATAGGGGCAGAGAGAATGCTGGGATAAAGAGGGCCGAAGTCAGAAGAGTCAAATGAGACATGGAGAGGAAACAGGAGGTGCAAGATGAAAGAGAGGTAATGCCACGTGGCAGAATGTAGATTAATATAAATGTGTTAAATCCTATGAACTAGTTATTAATAAGTCTGAGCTATAGACCAAGCATTTATAATTAGTATTGAGTCTCCATGTTGGTTATTTGGGAACTGGTGGGCGGGAAAGAAAAAATCTGCCTGCATTTGGGCAGTTATTTCTTTTCTCCACCCTTACTTGTATTCTGGGAATTAAACTCAAGTTGTTTGAGGGGCAAGCACTTTTACCACTGAGCCATCTTGCCAGTCCCCTCAATATACTTTATACATACCAAGACATTCTAAATCTTTCCCAGTTGTGATCATTTCTGCCTGAGAAATATTTACACAATCCTAAATCCAGAGGTACATACAGTGGTATATAAATCAGACATTCACTGATAACACATCACATGGAAATTTATCTTAATTCTTTGAGACCAGTGATTTGGCTCAGCTGGTAAAGGCACTTTATGCCAAATCATCCACTGTGTCTTCTATCCCTGGAACTCACATGGTGAAAAGAGAGGACTCTGCAACTTGTCCTCTGACCTCCAAATGCCTGCTACAGTATGCATGGGTCAACACACACACACACACACACACACACACACACACTGACTGTTATAAAAAAACAATTCTTTGGTATAAATTTTATTTTTATTTATGTGTATGTGTCTGTGTGAGTTTCTGCCATGTGTACAGATGACCATGGTGGTGTAAAATATTATTTTAAGATGTATTACATTTGTTTATGCTGTGCAATATTTGTTTAATGATGAAAAAAATGTGTTGCATTCCTTTATGTTGCATTTGTTTAACTCAGTGAAGCTGTGTTACTTTGCCTGTCTAAAACATCTGATTGGTTTAATAAAGAACTGAACAGCCAATTGCAAGACTGGAGAAAGGAAAGGCGGGGCTAGCAGGCAGAGAGAATAAAAGAAAAGGAGAAATCTGGGAGGACAGATGAAGGAACAAGAAAAGAAGGAGAGGAGGACTTGAGGGGACAGTTACCCAGCTACACAGCAAGATACAGAGTAAGAAGTAAAAGTATACAGAAGTAGAGAAAGGTAAAAGCCCAGAGGCAAAAGGTAGACAGGATGATTTAAGAAAAGCTGGCTAGATATAAGCCAAGCCAAGTGCAGGCATTTATAAGAAATAATAAGCCCCCATGTGTGATTTACTTGGAAACTGGGTGGTAGGCTTCCCAAAGAGCAAAGAGCCAAAAAAGTAAAAAACAACCAATGACTCTATGGAGGTCAGAAGAGGAAGTGAGATTTCCAGGGTTATAGGTGATTGTGAGCTACTTGACATGGGTGCTAAGAACTGAGTTCAGGTCCTCTGCAAGATCAGGACGCTCTCTTAACTACAGAGCTGTCTCTCTGGTCTCTAGAATAATTTTAACATAATACTTTTTATTGACAACAAAAGCAAATTTGCATTACTAATGAGAGCTTGTTCATCCAACACTAGGGAGGCAGAGGCAGGTGGATCTCTGAGTTCAAGGCCAGCCTGGTCTACAGAGTGAGCTCCTGGAAAGGCAGAGCTAAACAGTGAAACCCCGCCTCAAAAAACTAAAAAAAAAGAAAGAAAGAAAGAAAGAAAGAAAAGAAAAGAAAATTTGAGCAGGCTGTTGTGGTGTGTGCCTTTAATCCCAGAACTAGGAAGGCTGAGTTTGAGGCCAGCCTGGTCTACAGAACAAGTCCAGCCGGGATGAGGACTACACAGAGAAACCCTGTCTAGAAAAACTAAAAAAAGAAAAGCAAAGAAAAATCTTGGTTGAATATTTGACACTATTGATCATAGAGTATATTTAATGTTTTTCATAAGTGATAATATCCTGACTTATAATTGTTAATGCTGGGAATGCTGTTTTTTATAAAAACATAGTACAAAACGGCAGAGGTGTGTTTTGTTCCATTTTAGAATTATTGGAAATTCTGTCTAATCCAAGCCAACATCTACTGAATAATTTTTAAAAATGAAATTTAAGTCAACATCTCCAACAACAATCTATAGAAACAAACATTCAATTCACTATGCAGAGTTCTAGTCACTACAGTCACAGCTTCTTCTTCTTTTTTTTTTTTAAAGAATTATTTATTTATTGTGTTCTGCCTACATGCATGCCTGCAGGCCAGCAATTGAACTCAGGACCTTTAGACAAGCAGGCGGTGCTCTTAACCACTGAGCCTTCTCTCCAGCCCCAGTCACAGCTTCTTAAAGTTAATCCAAAGATAGACTGATTTGATACATGATGAATGATGGTAGGAAAATACTAGAAGTCATTGTTTTCTGCAGTGAAACCATTATGCTTAAGAGTAAAACACCAAGTATGGTAAAACAAAACAAACAAACACACTGCAATTCACAGCATTCCAGAAGTCTCCAGCAGCTGGTTCAGGCAGCGTTTGCTGGCTGCCTATGTGTCGGTACCCAAGGGCAATGCAGAGCGGGTGTGCGTGGGTTCAGAATCAGCTTGGCAGAGAAGTCCTGATGTACACGTTAAGTGCTGCTGGAAAAACTTGCGATGCATTTCGTGTTTAATATATATATATATATATATTTTTTTTGTTTTTTTGAGACGAGGTTTCTCTGTAGCTTTGGATCCTGTCCTGGAACTAGCTCTTGTAGACCAGGCTGGCTTCGAACTCACAAAGATCCGCCTGCCTCTGCCTCCCGAGTGCAGGGATTAAAGGTGTGCGACACCACTGCCTGGCTCGTGTTTAATTTTGAATGACTTTTGGTTGTTAGGCTTTCAAAAACCTTTCACTATTGCCACATACTTCGCGACCCCCACATTAGAAGTCGCGAGCCATAGTTTCGGAAGCTGGGGTTTGTAGTCATATGTCATATACAATCATACACATATGCAGTCGCTGATATTTTTTGATTAAATGTATACACTTTTATTAGAAGTTTTAGAGTGGTTATACTCTAAACCACTAAAGTAAAACTTAAAGAAAATATGAGCTTTTCTGTTCTGTTAAGGTGGAAATAAAATAACAAAACTCACAGCATTTAGTTGATGATCAAATAAATCTCAGTTTGTTGCTTTTTGTTTTCTTCTAGTGGCAGACACAAGTTAGAAAAGAGCAGCTCTGGAACGTACTGATTATGTGTAGTTGAATGATTTAGGTGACAGGCTTGTATCTGATAAACTCTAAAAGCTTTTTAGCTTCCACGTTGCTTGATTAGCAGAATTCTCTCAAACTATAAAATCAGATTCATAGAAAAATCGTTGGTATTGAACAATCTGATAGTTACTAGCACTATTTATTTCAATGGCGGGATGTGAAGGAGAAATGCTCGAGGAAGAACTGATTTCAGTCCCATCTCTGTTTCAGTGTTTTTTTTTTTTTTTGAGAATGAGCATTTTTATTTATTTATTTATATGAGGATCAGTCTTGGGCAAGCACTGCCGGAGAGAAGCGCAACTCAGAAAAGGGAAATAAATTCCCACGAAGCGCTAGGTGAACCAAACAGAGGGATCCAAGCCCTTTCCAACCACCTGCGAGAACAGGGAACACCGAGGGCTCAGGAATTTCGCCGTCCGCGTCCGCGCCCCGACAACGGAAGCGGGCTGCTGGGTCTCCTCGGACCACACGTGGCGCCGCCGGCGAAGCTAGGTTAGACGAGCAGGGAGAGGCAGGGCGAGCTGCTGGGCGGGGCGCCACTACGCGTGCGCGGCGAGGGGCGGGACAGCAGGGGAGCGCGCGCCTGGGGAGGGCGGGGCGCTGGCTGCGCGTGCGCGGCGGGGGCGGAGCGCGCAGCGTTGGGGCGGGCCCGACTCCTCCCCGTCCGGGGCCTCTGCTCACGGGCCGAGCTCCTCCCGGGCTGGCTCTGTCCCCTCCCTCGGCCGTTCCTCCCTCCTCCTCCTCCTACTCCTCCTCCTCCTCCTCCGGCAAGCAGGCAGCATGGCGGCTGTGGAGACGCGGGTCTGCGAGACGGACGGCTGCAGCAGCGAGGCCAAGCTCCAGTGTCCCACCTGCATCAAGCTGGGCATCCAGGGCTCGTACTTCTGCTCGCAGGTAGCCGCCCACCCCACGCCCCTCCGCCTCCGGTCCCTGCCGCCTCCCCCACGGGCCTCGGAGCGGCCCGGGCCTCCGGAGCCGGCCGCCGGCGCTCGCGGGAGCGGAAGCTGACCCGCGGCGGGTTCGGGCCACGCATCGGCGCCTGGGAGGGCGGCCAGGTTGTGGGCAGGTGGGGACGCGCGCAAACGGTGGCCAGCGACCTCCGCCGGAGCCGGGGTCGGGTCTGGACCCCGCGGGCCCGCGCTTCCGGGGGCTTCTCTCCGGTGCCTGTGCCATCCCGGACGGAGACGGATGAGAGCCGCCGGGGCCTCGGGGTGGCCGCAGGCTCCTGAAGAGGGGAGCTAGTTACAGCCTCATGTCTCTCGCGTTTTACTACCGTGTTTTGACATTTCAGCAACTTCGGATGTGGGAGTTGAGAGGGGTCTGTGTAATTCATTCTTTTCCGTTGGCATCTCAGATTATTAATGGAGAGAACCGGTGAGTTAAAGAGATGAGTCACTTGTGCTACTGAAGTTCCCATGGAGTGAAAGGACAGTTCCCTCAAGGGTTATGCTTTAAGGTTCTGATGTATTCAAAGTGTTGTGCAGCTGAGCAAACCCAGTACTGAATGGGCCCTGACAGAAGTGTGTGTTTACTGAACAGTGTCTGTGTTCCGTTGCGTTTCAAGGCTTAGAATGATGGCAAGTTAGCAAGAGGTAGTTATTAGGCTTTTAGTTACAGTTTGTTGATGAGGGGCATATCAATATTTTGATGATAAACTGACGGGTTCCTGGGAGAGGTGAATTAATCAATAGTCCAAAGGTCTTAGTATGCTAATTCCTGTGAGATCTTGAGTAAGTGAAATTACTTAACTTCCTGAGTTCCAGTGTGAGCCTGCATAGAGAGAATGTGGATAGTTTTCCTTCTGTATTTCACAAGGTTGCACTGAAATTAAGGTAAGGCCGTGTAGCCCTTCAATGTAAGACGTTTTGTCTTTTAAAGGATTCCAGTTCAGTTTAATGCTGATATCTAAATACAGTTGAATAAGAATAGTTATGTGGCCAGGAGGTGGTGGTGTGCCTCTAATCCCAGCACTTTGGGGGGCAGAGGCAGTGGGATCTCTTGACTTCCGGAAACCCTGCCTGGGGGAAGATAGTTATGTGAAAAGAGCAAGACCGACTATTTTCAAATATAAAGTTCTTGCAAAGATAAATGTAAAATTAAAACTTATGTTTAAAGCCTTCACAATTATAGATAAGCCATTGCAAGAGAGTCACTGTTGTATGGGTCTTGTTTTTAGAAAGTATATGATCCTTGACCTTGTTGCTGCTGTCATTTTGCAAAATGATGCACGTGGAGAAGTGGTTCTTGATCTAAAAATAGCATTAGGGCTATCAACCCGGTACAGGGCCTCTCATGGCTTTAATATTTTACAGTTCTAACTTACTGAGTTCTGGGTGGATCCTTGACTTAAAAACAAAAATTTACTGTGAAAATTGTGACCCATCTGAGTAGATTAATGTAGTCTACACAGTGTTTAAAGTTGGGAGGTGTAGTAGCACACCCCTTTAATTCCAGCACTCGGGAGGCAGAGGTTGGTAGATATCTACTAGGCCAACATGGTTTATATAGTGAGTTCATGGCCATCATATGGGCTGGACATTGAGCCTGGGTCCTCTGGAAGAGCAGCCAGTGTTCTTAACCAGTGAGCCATCTCTCCAGCTCGGCTACTACTTTTGTTCCTTTTCTCTCTCTCTCTCTCTCTCTCTCTCTCTCTCTCTCTTTTCCCTCCCTCTCTTCCATCTCTCTTTTTTGAGATAAGAGTCTTACACACATGTAATTAACAAAGAAATAGAGGCCATGGATTTAAGAAAGAACAAGAGGATTCGGGGCTGGAGAGATGGCTCAGAGGTTAAGAGCATTACCTGCTCTTCCAAAGGTCCTGAGTTCAATTTCTAGCAACCACATGGTGGCTCACAACCATCTGTAACGGGGTCTGGTGCCCTCTTCTGGCCTGTAGGCGTACACACAGAATATTGTATACATAATAAATAAATAAATATTTTTTAAAAAAGACAAGCAAAACCCCACAATCTACTATAATAAAGAAAAAAAAGAACAAGAGGATTTATGGGAAGGTTTGGAGGGAGGAAAAAGAAGGGGGAAATGATGTAATTATATAATTAAAAAATATATATAAATGCTTAAAAGGTTTTTGGAAAACTGTTCATCAAGCGTAGGTGGCATTTGTCGGAACATCTAAACTTGCTTATGGTAGGAAGAGTGTAGCCGTGCTGGAATCTGTAGGCATATTACTAGTATTGCTGATCTACTGACATCAGATACTCAAGAGTGGCTTATGCTGTCTCTTCATTCCTGTTATTAGCTGCCTTGGCCACTTTGTAAAATTTGTCACCAGTCAGTTGTGGTGGTTCATTCATTTCTCCACTGTAATTCTTCACTTTGTAAGACATCACTCAAACCAAACCAAACCGGATCTTATGTATAAAAGTTGCTTTTTCCCCACAGTTGGATCATGCTTATTTCAGTGATGAGATTGTCACTACTTTTGGTGTTCTGACTCCACAATTAGGGTAGCTTTTCTCAGGCTAAGCAGATTGACTTGCTGTAGTCATGGCTGTGTTTATACTCTTTACTGACCCTGAATGTCACTTGTCCTGCGTAATCACAGCTGTTCTTTCAGCCCTAGTAAAGACCTTGATCAAGTCACTGTAACTTTTCCTAAACACAGTGTTTTATAGTGTCGAGACTAAGACATTTCCTTGCTTTTGGGCATGTTCTTTTCACAGTGGTTTGTTTCCCTCTGCCTCTCACTCTTCCTAATACCATCCCCCTTGTCTTTGGAACCAAACCAAACCAAACCAAACTACAGAGACTCCTATTATAACACCATAACTCTTTTACAACATTTTAATGACCTGCAGTTATCTTATTTGTTAGAAAACAATGTCTTTGATCAGAAGGTGAGCTATCATTTTCATGGCTGAATGCTCATTTCCTTGAACTGTGCAGCAAGTGGTCAGCACATTTGGATGAATGAGTAAGAGTCTGAAAAGGCAGAGAGAGGCTCCTCTGCTGTTACTTCTGGCCTTCCTTGTCTTTTGGAAATGGGGGCACTAATAGTTCCTACCAATTAGTTTTGGTCGATGAAAATGAGTAGATAAGGCACTGACCAGAAAAGTAAACTATATAAATAATAGTTCATTTTATTGTTAAAAATGCTGTATTTTATGTTTAAAAACATAAAAATATTTTTATCTGAGTTGTTTTATTTTAAGGGAATTTCTTCCTTTAATGGAATAAGACTTATTATCTTTAAAATTGATCTTTCCAAAGGTTTGATATTTTGAGTGTCTTGATGGGTATCCTTTCTTACTAAACTAATAATACTTGTATGTACTGTTGTAGGGAGAGGCTGCTTGTTCGTTCGGCCGCCTGGCTAGCTTAGCCCCAAAATAACTACAGTATTAATTAACAGACTGCTTGGCCCATTTGCTCTAGCCTCTTATTGTCTAACTCTCACATCTTGATTTAACCCATTTGTATTAATCTGTGTAGCACCACGTGGCAGTGGCTTACCGGGAAAGATTCAGCATGTCTGACTCCGCCTCCCTTCTCCCAGCATTCAGTCCAGTTTTCCCCCCACCTATCTAGGTTCTGCCCTATCAACTAGGCCAAGGCAGTTTTTTTATTCATTAACCAATGAAAGCAACACATAGACAGAAGGACCTCCTACACCATTTCCCCTTTTCTGTTTAAACAGAAAGGAAGGCTTTAACATAGTAAAATTACATATAACAAAACAGTTATCAAGCAGGAATTACAGTTACAATATTTATATCTATTTTATCTTTTAACATAACAAAGGAAAACTGTATCTATTCTTCAACTCCATCAAAGACTCCAGAAGGATATAATATTATCTAAGTAAACAGGAAGTGCATTGTAAGCAACTTCCAAAACTCTAGAATTGACAGAGACATCTTGCTGCCTGGTTAGTCACCCAAAGTTTTTCTGTACCTTTGGGGGATCCAACTTTGGCCTACAGGCCCATAGTATCCAGCAGACTTTTTCACAAAGCAGGAGATTTCAAAGACAGTCCAGTCACTTTCTTCTGTATCCTTCAGAATGTCTCACAGACTCTTTCATGAAGCAGGAACCCCGAAGGATCATCTCACTTTTAGGCAAGTTCAGCAGTCATTTTTCTTTAGTTACTGCCTGTCCAGTTCAGCAGTTCAGGCAAGAGCAGTTTCTTGCCCAAATGGCTAAGGAGCCTCTTCGATGCCCATCTTTTCTTGAAGTAGCTTGGTGCTGCCAGGAGCAGATGTGTCTCACTGTCATGAAAAGTCTTAAGTTCTTAAAGATTTTAAATGCCATATTCTGAAGGTCTCTGAAAGATTTGAAGAATACCTAACTGAAATATATCTCTATACATCTAGAAAATCTAACATGACGACAAGCTTGACTATTATAGATGATTATCCATTAACAGCCTATATTTCTTAATTATACATTACATTTTTTAAATGAACTACATGATCACAATACCTCAATCAAGAGCAGAAATATATATATAACAAGATTGACCTTAAATTTGTATCAATAAACCAAGATCCATACCAATGCAAATTCTCACATACATATTTCAATGTACCATATTTTCTTCACTTGTGTAAGAGTGTTGTTTTTTTGAGATGGGGCTGAGGTTTACTTATTTTTGTGTTTTCTGAAGTTCCTTGTGGTGTCAGTATGCTCTGAGTGCATTGACTGAAAGTTGAAGGAATGGGCCTGCTGTGGAAAGTGGAATCCTACTCTTATCTTTTTTATATTAATAAATACAAAGGTGTATATTAATTACTGTCATTTATTAGGGCTGAACTTAAAATTTCAGTTTCTCTTTTTTTTTGGTTTTTCAAGGCAGGGTTTCTCTGTGGCTTTGGAGCCTGACCTGGACCTAGCTCTTGTAGACCAGGCTGGTCTCGAACTCTGAGATCCGCCTGCCTCTGCCTCCCGAGTGCTGGGATTAAAGGCCTGCGCCACCACCACCTGGCAAAAAAATTTTAGTTTCTTAACTGCTGTTATTTAATAAGGTTCTGTGCTGTTTATTGTCTTGCCCTGAGCCAGGTGACTGCCTGAGAAGGAACTAAATGATGCTTGGTTGTTTATGGATTTCAGTGACTGTAGCTAGGTGGAAGGAGACTGCTTTTGTAGTCAGACCTGGGTGTCAGTCTTTGCTCCAATAGCCTTGGACTCATCTTCTGATTTGTAATAGAGAGAGAACTGATGGATGGTACCGCTCTTAGAGTTAGGAAGAAGGTGAATAGGATTGTGTACAATGCCTAGCCTAGTGCTTGGTAAATGTTTTCAAGACGGTTATTACCTTATTTATCATTTAGATTTATTTAACCATGTGTGAGAGTGTTGTCTGCATGTATGTATGTGTACCATGTGGGTGCCTGGTGTTCTTGGAGGTCAGAAGCAGTCATCAGATGTCCTGGAATGGTTGTGAGCTACCATATGGGTGCTGGGAACTGAACTAGGGTCCTCTGCAAGAGTAGCCAGTGCTCTTCACTGCTAAAGAATTGCTCAGGTCCAAACCTCATATATTGAAAGAAGGTTTAAAAATATTTGAAAGTAAATATTGTTTATAAGAACATTTGGATATGTGAGTTCGAGGCCAGCCTGGTCTACTAGAACTAGTTACAGGATAGGCTCCAAAGCTACAGAGAAACCCTGTCTCAGAAAACCAAAAAAGAGCATTTGGGTAAATTATTATTATTATTTTTGAAACATTCTCATTATACAGTCCAAAATGGGTTCTCCCTAAGGATTTGTAGCAATCCAAGCTTAGCATCTTTATGCTGGGATTACAGGCATATACACCACTATGCCCAATTTATGTCTTGGGCAAGTTCTTTTCAACCAGTTCTTTCAAAACAGCAGTGACAGAATACTAACTCTTCATTCAGTCCACAGGTTACTAGTACATACTAGATGTGCATGTCCATCAGACGTCAGTCTCCACTTCTGACCTTGTCCATCTGTGATGCTATCATTTGACACTCAGCTCATATGTAGGCAGCAGTAGGTGTTTCTCATCCAAAATGTCATGTGACATTTTGTAAAAATGGATAATCAGAAGGAATTGACCAACCAGAATGAAAATATGACAAAAATGATAATGTTGGATATAAAATTTAAACCAAATACAGAACTGTAAAAGGCACATTTTGGGGGAAGTTAGATATATGGTACAGTATGAGGAGCATTTCCTGCTCCCACAGAGGACTAGAGTTCGGTTTCCAGAGCTCATATGGGGTGGCTTACAACTGCCTTAAAATTCCAGCTCCTGAGGTTCTCATGTCCTCTCCTGGCCTTTGTGTACAGAACTTCATATGAATGCAGCGTGCGCACACAGAGACACATACATGCATAAATAAAGTATTGCAGGCTTTCTAAAGACGCTAGATATGTAGCCAGAGGAAATGGGGGTGGTGTGTGTCTGCCTTTTGACATAAGTGTTGGAAGTATATCATCTTGGCTAGACGTTAGGCATTCAACAGTACATATAAGATGGTTCCTTACCATTTGAGACAAATATTACCTAACTAGCTGCATAATTTAAGTTATAAAGACTAATAAAGAGACACAGTGCTATGCAAAGGGGGAGATAAGGAGGAGTCAGATTATGTTAAGGATCAGTATTTTAGCAATAGTAGATATCAAAAAGACTTTCAGCCTAGGGAACAGCCAATACAGAGTTGAGCACGTGACTGGTCGTCACCAGATATGTACCCAGAGTTACAGCTTTTTTTTTTTTTTTTTAAGATTAAAAATAATGTATGTGGGTTTGTGGATGTGTGTAGTGTCTACAGAGGACAGAAGAGGGCACTGGATCCTCTAGAGCTAGAGTTACAGGCAGTTGTGAGCTTCCTTATGAGGGTGCCAGGAACAGAACTTGTGTCCCTTTAAGCTTGTAACTGCTAAGCCATCTCTGTCCACATTTGTAATGGTCCACGAGGTCCTGAAGAACTACATAGAACTGGCTTTTAATACAGACAGTTCTTGATTTGCTTTGAATGATAGGGTGGAAATAATGGGAGCTGATTCTATATGAAATAATCTTTACAGCCAATAGGAAAACTTAAGTTTTTTATACCTACTACTTTTTTGTGAGGGGAGTTAAAACATTGAGAACTCTCTGACTCTTGGTTACTGTTTTTATTGCTCTGGCCAACTTCCTGAGGAGAAAAAACTCAGGAGGAATGACTGTTTTGACTTACAGTTTAAGGAGGGATTCATGGCTCATTGCAGTGAGGAAAGCTGGCAGGCCAAGCATGAGGCAGCTGGTCACATTGTATCTGTAGTCAGGAAGTAGGGCCAGACATCAGATCTCAAGGCTAGCTCCAGTGACCCACTTCTAGCCCGGTTCCTTCCTTAAGGCTCTACGACCTTTCCAAATAATACTGCCATCTAGGGAGTAATGTTCAAACAATACAGGGGTGGGCTGGGCCAGGGCTACCCTAGTACTATTGAAGGCACTACATAGTCAGGCTGAACTATAACTATAACCCTAACTTAGATTTCTTGAGGTGATGGCCTGCCTGCCCGCCTGCCCTCCCTCCCTCCCTCCCTCCCTC
>PVIU01019481.1:0-36305 GCA_004026605.1 Ondatra zibethicus
CAATGTTTCAAACAGAGGTAGAAGCATACATGCATACAATATTCAATATAATTTAACTTTTTATCAATATACAGAAATCTATACCAATATAATTGTCTAAAAACAATAACTCATAAATACAATCTTTTATCCCATCATCCAAATATCCCTCTTTTTTTGAGTCTATAAAATTCCTCCCCCATCCCTCAACCATATACCAATTATAATCAACCCCTAAATGATGTCCCTAAGCCTGAGGGCAAACTTTGCTGGGAGAGGGGACGTCATCCTCTAAAGTTACTTCCAGCTGTCATGGGGGCGATGTTCTTTCTAGGTGATCCTGTTAAAATAAATGATGGTTAAATTAACAGATTAATATTTGGCCTGGTAAAATTGCAAATAGTCTCTGAGTACAACATTCTGGGTAAAATGTTGTAAAAGAAGTGCACCATGTAAACTAACCAAATTGGAACCATCCTGTGCAGCTGGTATCCAAACAGGTCTCGTAGTAGCACTATCAGCATCATGATGTCATAGTAACCAGGTAGAGTTTTTGTGGGGCCCCATCTTCTTCCTGGAAACTTCAAAGATTACTGCAGGAAAATTTATTGTTTATTATGGAAAACTTAAGCATTATTTACATAGACATACATACATATTCAATGAAAGGCATGATAAAGATAGAAATAGATATGAAGAAGGCAAAGAAGTTTTATAAATTATTTTTTTCTTCTGTCCCATATCATGGCTCGTGACATGAGACAGAAGCTCTGGGTTTTCTCTTAACAATAGGCTTGGAATTAGAGAGGGACTGAGCCAGAGTCCAACTCCAAAACCAGCTCCATGTATTTATAAATATAAGTATATTTGTGTGCCTCTAAAAGTATGTTATGAATATTTTCACTTACAGATCCTATTCAGTTTTCTTGCTGATCCTTATTGGGTTGTAAATTGTTTCCATCTGTCAGTGTTCAAACATCCAGGGTCCCTTGTATTTTTTGAAGATGAGTGTTGTCCTGCAGAGATAAGAACAGAACCCTGCCCCCATCCTATATGCCTTTCTTACCACCTGTATGATTATCATCATTGTAGGTGAGCTGTCATTCCTCCTTTCCAAGAAGTTTCTCCTCTTCAAGCTGAACCTTTATTAATTTCAATGTTATCCACAATTTTTCTTCTCCTGTGGAAACAAGAGCAAAACCCCTTCCCCAACGCAGCACATCTCCTGGCTTCCAATGCGAGGTCAGCACATCCTTGAAATAAACAGGTTGATTTAATTCAGCAGACTTTTCCATTATCCAATGTCTTTCTGCTGCCGTTGTCCCTTTCTCATTAGCATTAAGGAAATTTAATGTTACTAAAGCATTATGTAATCTATTTCTGGGGGCATTTTCCTTTTGCCTCCTAGATACCTAAGACATGGATTTGCATGGTTGGAATGCATGTTCTGAAGATGGGTAAGTCTGGGAAATGGAAAAAAGTGTTAACCTAAGACAGATGTGATCATCTGTCCTGTTGCAGAAGCTTTATTGAAATTAATAAAAAGGGAGGAACTGTGAAGGCCCAAAAATGTGAGCCTATTTCCACATTGAGCTAAATTCAGAGAGTTAGAACTTACCTCTATTCCTTCAAGGTTATTGTTTTCTATCTCAAACAAAGGTCCCACCTAGATTTAGATCAGAGAGTTCTGCTCTCTCAAGGTTATTGTCAACAGGTGTGGATAATAGCCAGACCTTGTATTTCAGGTATAGAGAAGTATATATGTTTCTATTCCAAACAAAATTCTAAGGATCCAACTAAGTTCCAGTTCCCTAAGGGAGATAATATTGGATTCCACTCAGGGAGTGGTTGGCCTACAGAATGTTTTGGTCTAGGGTGTGAGCATGACTTGCTTTGTTCTAGCAACAGAATGTTTAACTGTAGATGTAGTTCATGACCTTCAACTGGTCTATTCTTTTTCTTGTATCATGTAAATGCAGACTTTTTTAAATCTTTCTCCTACCTTTTGGAGTCAGGGGTATTTTAAGCAATTGGAAATTAAACACAGGCAATTTCAGTAGTCACTGGAAGTTTCTCTTGATTCTATTCTATGTTTTCTGTCTTATTATTTTTGCATCTTCACATTCTTTACTAATTATAAATTTCCCATGCCCCTACCCTGGAGAGTGGTATTTTTGCTGAGAATAGTCCATGACAAGTCAGTGTCCTGATAACTGTGGAAAATTCTACCATAGGGGATGAAAAATAGCCTCATGTCAATATTCTATACATAAGGACTTAAGCTGGCCTGATTAAATTTCCCATGGTATTGGTCATTCATTATATGGATTGTAGTAATAGGGCGCGCAGGCCTTCTTTTGGTCCCAGTGGCCACCCGGATCCTGCCGCCCGGTGCCTGGCTAGCTTATACCCGAAATAATTACACGGAAACTGTATTCATTGAAATACTGCCTGGCCCATTAGCTCTAGCCTCTTATTGGCTAACTCTCACATATTTGTTTAACCCATTTTTAATAATCTGTGTGTCACCACGAGTTGTGGCTTACTGGCATGAGTCTAACCAGTGTCCATCTTGTGCTGGAGAAGCATGGCGTCTGCTCCACTGCCTTCTCTCTCACAGCATTCCCTTCTATCTCCTCCGCCCACCTAAGGGCTGTCCTACCAAAAGGCCAAGGCAGTTTTCTTTATTTAACCAATGAGGGCAATATACAAACAGAAGACCCTCCTACACCATTTCCCCTTTTTCTGTTTAAAAAAGAAGGCTTTAACTTTGACATAGTAACATTACATATAACAAAACTTATCAAGCAAGATACAGTTACTATATTTAGATCTATTTTATCTTTTATCATAACAATGGAAAACCATCACTGTAACTATCCATTCTTTAACTCCATCAAAGACTCCAGAAGGATAAGATATTACCTATGTAAACAAGAAATAAGCAACTTCCAAACTCTAGAAATGACAGAGACATCTCGCCGCGTGGACAGTCACCCAAAGTTCCTCTGTACCGTTGGGGCATCTATCTTTAGCCTACAGGCCCATAGTATCCAGCAGACATTTTTATGATGCAGGAAAATTTAAAGACAGTTCAGTCACTTTTTTTTTATGTTCTGTAGAATGTCTCGTAGACTCTTTCATGAATCAGGAACCCTGAAGGATCATCTCACCTTTAGGCAAGTTTAGCAGTCCTCTCTCTGTGGGTTCTTTGTATCCAGTTTATGTAACAGTCCAGGCAAGAGCAGTTTCTTGTCCAATTCCATAAGGAGTTTTTTGCAAATTTCATAAGGAGCCTCTTCGATGCCCATCTTCCTCTTGAAGCAGCTGGTGCTGCCAGGAGCAGACGTGTCTCATTGTCATGAAAAGCCCTAAGTTATTAAAACATTAAATGCCATGTTTTGTAGTCTTTGAAAGATATGAAGAATGTCTATCTGAAATATATCTATGTACATCTAGAAAATCTAACTAACATGACTACCAACTTGACTATATCAATGCTTTTAGTTTTGTGCTTACCCTTGGTCTGACTTAAATGATCAGACTCTCTGTGGGTTTGAGGCCAGCCTGGTCTACAGAGCAAGTTCTGGGATAGCCAGGCAACACATAAAAATCCTGCCTCAGAAAAAACAAAATAAATAAATAAGAAAAATGAAAATAAAAATGGGCTCCAGAGGTGGTGCCACATACCTTAATCCCAACACTTAGGAGGCAGAGGTAGGGTGGATCTCTGTGTGTTCAAGGCCAGCCTGGTCTACAGATCTAGTTCCAGGACAGCTAGGGCTACACAGAGAAACCCTGTCTAGGGGATTAAGGGCTGGAGGTAGGGGAAGATACAGGAGGCGTGCAGGTCCTTGTGCTCAGTATAGAGAAATCAGATCAGTATAGGGAAATAAGGACTATTAAACACACAGGATTGGCTCTTAAAAGAGAGAGATGTAAGGCCTATTTTCTGCCCAGAAGGCTGGGAACAGGTGGGGTTAATAGCCTGGTGACTTCTCTGCTATCTGTAAGGTCAGACCTCAACAGCTACCCCAGACCCTTATCTGGAGCTTGTATCCTCAGTTACTCTGTAGATTCTATCCTTATGGAAGATGTCCCTTGCACTTGAAAAGAGTTTAGATGTAGTCCTGTCTTAAGTTTTGCTGTATACAGAGATATAATTAATATTCACTAGGAAACATTTTTTCCCAATTTCTTGTGCTTAAATGTGCCTAAAATAAACTACCTGGGGTCAGACTTTCAAAATATGAACCAACACTGGCCACTGAATCAGGTTAAACTTGGCTACCTTCTTGCTTCTTGTGGATCAACCCTCTGAGGTCAGTAGGCACAATTTCCTGGTTACATTTAAGGCCTTACTGACCATTTAAGCTATGGACAAAGGGAAGGCAGGTCCATCATCTGATCTGATTGACAAGGGCAGTCTGAACCTAGAAATAATCTTATGTCAAAGAGTCTTGATTACTGTCAGAGCAGTGTCCCCTCTGAGTAGCAAATGTTTCTATCCATTTTGAAAAAGTATCAAACTTAGTGTGAGAGGCTTGATTTCTGTGAAGTAAAATATCCATTTCTTATCAGGGTTAGTCCCCTCAGATGAACAGAGAGTCCAGGATACACAGAGAAACCCTGTCTCAACCTACAACCCCCCTCCAGACCAATTAAATGAATACTGAATTTGACAGGTCTTTATACAGATTGACAAAGAATAAAGAGAATATTACAGCTATTTTATCACAAATGAAATAGGCATTGCCACAAACCTTGAGAAGTGTAGTATGAGGCCACTTGTTTGTTTCTGCCACCCAGCCCCAAAATAACCACACAGAAACTGTATTAATTAAATTGCTGCTTGGCCCATTAGCTCTAGCTTCTTATTGGCTAGCTCTTACATCTTAATTTAACCCATTTCTAGTAAACTATGGATGGCCACGTGGCTATGACTTACTGGGTAAGCCACGTGGCTTTCCATCTGGCTCCTGTGGGGCTACATGGCTTCTCTAAACTCTGCCTTCTTTCATCCAACATTGAGTTTAGTTTTCCCTGCCTAGCTCTACTCTACCCTATCACAGGCCTAAGACAGTTTCTTTATTAACCAATGTTATTCATAGCATATAGAGGGGAATCCCACAACACCTCCCCGTTTCTGTTTAAATGGAAAAGAAGGTCTTAACTTTAACATAGAAAAATTACATGCAACAAAACAGGTGTCAAGCAAGAATTATAGTTATAATAGTGTTTATATCTACTTTATCTTTTATCATAACTAAGGAAAACTGTATCTATTTATTCTTCTTCTCCATCAAAGACTCCAGAAGGATATAATATTACCTAAGTAAACAGGAAATGAATTGTAAGCAGCTTCCAAAATTCTAGATTTGACAGAGTCATCTCACTGCCTGGACAGTCACCCAAAGTTCTTCTGTACCATTGGGGCATCCATCTTTAGCCTATAGGCCCATAGTGTATGGCAGACTTTTCCATGAAATAGGCACCCCAAAAGACTGTCTCACCTTCTGTAGGTAATTTCAGCAGTCATTTCTCTGTGGGTCCTGCATGTTCAGTTCATATGACATAGCATCAAGCAGTCCAGGCAAGAGCAGTTTCTTGCCCAAATGGCTAACCAACTCCATAAGGATCCTCTTTGATGCCCATCTTCCTCTTGAAGTAACTTGGTGCTGCCAGGAGCAGATGTGTCTCATTGTCATGAAAAGTCCTAAGTTCTTTTTTTTCTTTTTCTTTTTTTTTTTTTTTTTGTTTTTGTTTTTCGAGACAGGGTTTCTCTGTGGCTTTGGATCCTGTCCTGGAACTAGCTCTTGTAGACCAGGCTGGCCTCAAAATCACAGAGATCTGCCTGCCTCTGCCTCCTGAGTGCTGGGATTAAAGGCGTGGGCCACCACTGCACGGAGAAAAGTCCTAAATTCTTAAACATTTTAAATTCCATATTATGTAGCCTTTGAGAGGTTTGGAGAATGCCTATCCATCTGAAATACTCCTGTACATTTAGAAAACCTAGCATGACTAGAAGCTTGACTATTACAGATGACTATCTATTAACCTATATTTTTAAATTATACATTACATTTTTAAATGAGCTGCACAAACAATACCTTAATCAAAAGCAGAAATATACATATAACAAAATTGACTTTAAATTTGTATCAGTAAAGCAAGATCCATACCAATGCAAACCTCTATAGAATATCCCTCTTTCAATGTAAACAAACATTTATAAACAATCATTTACGGAATTCCACCATTTGTTTGCAGAGGGCTGTTAGTTTGTTTTTGGCTGCTCAGCCCTGAAATAACCAATCAGAAACTATATCATTTGAATTACTGATTGGCCTATTAGTTCTAACTTCTCACTGGCTAGCTCTTATATCTTAATTTAACCCATTTCCATTAATCTGCATATCACCACATGGCTGTGGCTTACATTCTGGCATCAGTCTCCAGCAGGGCTACATGGTATCTCTCAGACTCCACCTTCTTTTCCCCAGCATTTAGTTTAGTTCCACCACTCCTCCACCCCCCTACCCCCACCCCGCCTACCTCTATTCTGCCCTGTGCAGGCCCAAGACCCTTCATTATTAACCAATGGTATTTACAGCATAGAGGGGAATCCCACATCAGATTGCCACCTGGTGGAAGATGGGGTAAAGTGCACTTCATGGATGGTAAAGTGGGGAAAGCTAGATGCACATGGAGGGTAACAGGTTGGTAGATGATGAGCCACATGGGAATCAAGGCTGAGCTTAGAGGGACAAATCTAAACAGGGATTCAGAAGACTGAGGGAGAGAGGGATTATGGCAGATTCTATAGTGTGTGCTATGGTGTGAAGTCCTGCTTTAGATCAGAAAGAAAGAAGGTAAAGAAAAACATGTGGGCATGTGTGTTGTTGTGGCTACCTTGTTTCTGGAAGCACGCTGTTGTCCTGAGCTCCCACCCCACTCCCCACAGACCCTTCATCTCACTCACCAGGCAGTTGTGACCTTAGCAACTGTAGACAATAGTATCAGGAAAGATAGAGAGAGTGTAAAGTCCATGCCTTCAGCTGGTGCCTTGGCAGACTGTATCAGAATCCAGAAGTTTATAGTAGGACCACACCCAACTCTCATGATTGACAGACCCCTGCTCTCCCTATCAACCAGCTGTGACCAACTCACATCACTTCTGGACTCCTCCCTATGTTCAGACTGCAGTTGTTTCATCAACCAATAACCCCCAGGTCCTACCTTTTATGACTCAGGTCACAAATTCATAAACTTCTGAGATAATGGGCCATCAAACATCCTGAATGTACAGTTCCTTATTGCTCAGGGCACGCCTCCATTGTTCTGGCTTTTTAAGATGAATTTCCATCTGTAATTTATTTAAATTCTAGGCCTCAGGCAACTATAGCAGAGAAAGGCCCTAGTTCCCTTCATTAGATGCAAAACAAACAGCACAGCTGGGGGCAGAGCTTTCCTTTACTCCCCACTGCTTTCCCTTTCCCCTCAGAGAAATGCTAGGCATCCTTGTCTTAGGAAAGAGATCAGGGGAGGGGAAGGTTGAGTTTGGGCCTGTATCCCCCGCCCTCCCCCACAGCTTGTCACTTTGGTCGCATTTTTGACACCAGCGCAGAGGGTCTACCGGGGTGGGTGGAAGCGCGGAGCCAGGTAAGGGGGGCACGAACGCAGCGGTGCGGCAGCCCCCCCCCCCCCCGGAGCGCAGTCGGCCAGAAGCAGGGAGCATGGCCTTCTGGAGGCGATGGTAGGTACTATCGCGGTGATGGGAGCCCTGGGTTGTAGCCCCTGCGGTCTCCTCCCCTCTCGTGGCCTTGAGCCGGGAGCGCCCGTGGAGAGCAAGCTAGTGAGCGCGGGAAGTTCAAGTGCCAGAGACCAAGGCAGTGGGGAAAGAGGCCGCGCCACTTCGCTTCCCAGCTCGGCTGCGGAGAATGGACCAGTTGAATGTGGCAGAGGCTCGTCTTGCTGGCGCGTGCGCGCGCGTGTGCGTGTTGGTGTGTGATTGTGAGCGCGCGCCGAAAAGCCTTCCCGACTCCACCGCGCACACGGTGCACTCTCACTCTCGTGCACACCGGAGCCGCGACTGGGCCGGCGGCCAAGAGTTTGCTTGGGTTCTCCACCTTGCTACCTCCCCTGCTCATCGCCACTGTCGCCTACTGTAGGAGAATTTCTTAGAGATCGCCTTCATTTTCCATTTGTGGAAAGTTGTACGGTAGGGGGGAAAAAAGAAAATAAGAAAGCAAGCCTCCGCTGGATTCTTCCCCCTTGCTTTTTAAGGGGAACCGGCTGGCGGCGCGGGCCCGGCATTGGCGTCCCCGCGGGGAGGAGGGCACGGGCGGAGCACCCGCCCCGTCGCCGCTGCGTTCTTGTCAGGGCTGCGCTGCCAGTGCGGGCTGGCGGGCGCGAGCGTGTGGGAGAGGTGAGGCGGCAGCGCCCCCCGCCCCCGCCCCGGTGTCTGCAACTTGTTTATGGTCGCGGGAGATGGCCAAGGCCGGCGATCCCAGAAGTCCTCAGGCCAGCATGAGTGCCCGCCCGCCCTTCTGCACTCACTGGCTGCTGCTTGTTCCCTGCTGGCCTTCTGGGCCCTGTGTGCTAGTGGAGGGAAAACTTGATCTCATCCTGGGGTGGGGAAAAAATAAGTCAAAAAAGGGGGAGGGGGCTCTGGGGTCGCAGCCCACTGCTTGGTCCTGAGAGAAAGTTGACCTGCGGGGCGGCTTGTTAGGCCCGGCCTGTGCAGAGGTGTCTGTCTGTGCATTCTGTCATTCCCTGCTCTGTGATAGCCCGGGTGCGAGGTCCAGCCGCACTGACAGGTCGCCTGGGTCAGGGTCTTGTCCCACCCTTCCACGGGGGACACGAAGGTAAATGTCGCTTTGGTTTCCCCTGTCTGCCCTGCAGTCACCGTCCAGTTTCCTTTTCCTCCTCTTTCCCGGCTGATTTTTTCTTTTATTGGGGGGGGGGCGATAAAAGGAGTCACTTTTCTTATGCAGCTTCCTCAGGCGCCTTTTGCAAGCCCTCCCCTCCCCCCCCTGCTTTCTGCATCCCTTGGCCCAGTTCGTGGCTGCCTCAAGAAACATTGACATCACCCAAAGTGAAATTGTTCTAAGGAAAACTGAGACAAGAAATAAAAACGTGTGTGTGTTGAATTCTTATTTCGGTTTTCGTAGATAGTTGGTTGTGATGTCTTTATTGGCGTGGGGAGCCCTGGAGACTTTGTACTGGCTACCTCAGTCGCGTGGATATTTGCACAAGTTTGTTTTTTTTAAAAAAAAAAAAAAAAAAAAAACACACTGACTGAAGAGTAGAGAAACACTTCTCCAGAAAGTTTCAAGTAGAACAAACTAGCAAGCCTGCAAAGCTGGCCAAGGGGGACCCTCTAGTGGTAATAGGCATCTTAAGTTCACAAAGCAGACAGCAAATTTTGGCTTTGTAGCTACCTAGTCCCTTTAGACTTAGAAGTAATTGGGGGACCCGAGTTAGCAGCTGGATGTGGTAACTGGTGCTGATCAGAAATAGAAAGTTTTGTGAATCAGAGAACAATGAAGTGGGAGTTTTCGGGTCCTGTGATTTCCACTCTTTCTTACTGACATTAAAAAAATAAATCCTTTTATTCTGAGATTTGAGAGTGGCATACCTCAGATAAGGAAATTTGTTTCATAATTACCATCGTCTGTATTTTCACCATTTACCACCCCCCTCTGGAGGCATATCAGGTAGCTTAATTTGGAACGTTAAGGAAAAATCAAACAAAACTTGTACTTAAAATTTTGCAAAAAGTGAAAAAAAGCATTTTAAATTTGCTTTTTCTATGAGCTGATCATGATCATTTTGTTCTCTGATCTATGTCATCTCAGGCTAACAAGTTATTCACTAACCTACATATTATTCATAAAATAAATATTCTAGTTGTAAGAATGTAATTTTGATATACTGAGTAAAAGGTTATTTTGGGGATGCTTTGTGTAGTTTATTTATAAATATAAAACATATATGTATATGTATAAAATTAATTGCATACCTATTCCCCAGTGTGTATACTTTAAATGAGTTACATACAAATTTCCCAGTGTGTATACTGTAAATGAGTTACATACCTATTTCCCAGTGTGTATAGTGTTAAAGAATCTTGAATTTTAAAGGTGAAAACCAGAGCAATGAAGGTTGTGTCAAACCACCCTTGTAACTGCCACCTATCTGTCATACATACGATGAGAGAGACAGTCCACCTATGTAGCCCAGGCTGGTGTTGAACTTACATATTCCTGCCTCAGTATCTCCAGTGCTTGGGTAGCAGTATTCTTATTTACAATGGGGAATTTTATTCTGTGAATCTAGAATATGGGGATGATGTGAATGATTAAAATTAATTCTGCCTCATATGGAACTGGTTGACTTTATTCTAATACACAGAGCGATGCCGTGTGGAATGATGCATGTTGAGTTTAATTTAGATAACAGATATGAAGGCTTAAGGAGAGGGCCATGATTTTTTTCTTTCTTTCTTTTCCTCTTTTAAAATCAATGCTAGATCCTTAGGAGAATCTTAGGGTGCACAGCAGTTGTGAAGGCTGCAAGATGGTTCTGCCTTTCACTACCACCTCGAGGTAAGAGTCACTTGTTGTGACCAAATGTTTTCTTATATATTAGGAATGCTGAACACTGAGTGAACTTGGAGAGTGTGTGCCAGGGTTAGTAGGAAACATAAAAAAAACTAAATTTGTGGGAAGTGCTTTGAACATATGAACAAGTAGACACCAAGTGTGCTTGAAAATTGAGGAAAAGTGAGACTGTGCTAGGGTGTGTGCATTGTCGGGGACCGTGGCCCCAACATAGAAACTAATACTTTGCCCTAAGTGTATTGGTACAGAGGCGCGTGGAAATAACAATGAGACAGTTCACACAGTCATCTCGGAAGGACATCTTAAGCTTCATCCATCCTGAAGAACTACCCACATTTATTATGTCAAAACACCTCTTATCCCCCAGGTAAACCAAGGTGGAATCCTCATTAATATTCCTTTTCCAGGGGATGCAGGGCTAGCAAAACACCTGCAACTTAATTTACGAGCTTTGGAATCAACACTTCTTCCCAGGCAATCTACATAACAATAAAGGGGAAGGAGCCAAACCTCCTGGCCTTTATCTTGAGGGCAGCGGGTCTGCAGCTGCTAAGGAAATTAAGCATGGCCAGAGCCTGCCTGCAAATATCTTATATGAAATATGGGCCCACAATTCACTCTCTCTTATTAAATTTTAATAACCCCTGTGCTTCTGCAACAGGACAGACGGACCACACCTGTTTTGGACAAAGTCCTCTTCCTTTACCCAAATTTTCTCATCTTCAGAAACAGACATCAACCCATGTCAGTTCCTGTGTTAGGCATCTGGGAAAGAAGAAGCTTTAAATCCGTCGTTGACTGCTGGTCTCTGTAAAGAAAAGAGATTAGTGAAGAGAAATATACTTTCAGGCCCTGTGTCTCAATAGCCACACCTTTTGTCAGGATAAATCATAATGCTTTATGAATAATTATGCTTCCAAAGGCTATAGTATCCTATATTAAAGGAGAGTAGAATCGCCCGAGTTGAAAATGTTTCTTCTGCTGGTTTAGAGCACCACTTAGATCTAACATTCTCAGCATAAGCATCAACTCTCAACATTCATCGTGTCACCACCTCTTTTCAGTAATTGCCAATAGCAACAAGTCAAATCATAATTTCTTTGCATAATCGGTCAATACCGAAAGTTGTTCTTTTGCCACGGGTGGAGAAAAGACATGAGACACAAACGAACCCACGCAGGAGTTTGTTAGGAGGGGCGTGCTCACAGGCCCAAGGAAAACATGAGGAAAGGGGAAGAAGAGGGAGGGGGGAATGGCGCATCTTGTTTTTAAAGGCTGCCTTGCACATGTGCAGGGATGGGTTGCATATGTACGTCAGACGCTGGTGACGCAGATGGCGGGCGACCCATGCCTTGCACATGTGCACAGGGGTGGGGGTAGCCACGCATGCGTGCACGTGGATCATGCCCCCAGGAGGCTGCCTTTGGGACCCAGGAGCGCAGCCTTACGGGGTGGCTAGATGATTACATTTCACCCTTTGGTTTATTATAAAAATTTGGGGGGTTGGCGATCCTAATGGGTGGAAATGGGGTGCAGCAAGGTTTCTCATGGCTGCTTCAAGCTGACTTTGTGGGCACCAAGGAGTTGGGGTGTTTGGCCGTATCCTGGGGTGGCTGATTATGGCTGTGTTTTCTGGGCTCTGAAGCTGAGTTGGCTGTTAGTTTGGACCTTGCAAGATGCTGGAAAGCCAAAAATTATGTTTGGGAGGAAAAAAAAGTTTTAGGTCGTAGTGATTAATAGAGAAGAGTCCCCAGATGGAAGATAGAGGGGGAGGAAGAGGTTTAGGGGTTCCTGATACCCAGAATGATAAGAAAAGAATTAAATGACACTTATTCTGGGTGAGTCTGGTCTGTTTAGGTAGGTCAAATTGGCTTCCTGGAGCTTATATAAGAAATGCTTGAAAAGAAATAAGTTTTTTGTATTATGGCATTACCTTAACATCCAGGAGACACTGCTGCAGTCAGTGATACCTGTTATGTTAAAGTTTGTTTTGTAAGTTTGGAGTTTGAGGTTACAAATTCATTATTGTTTCTTACCGCCTGGGCTTCTGACAGTCCTTGTACCTCCAGCTCTGTAATAGCAGCTGAGTGGTCCAATGGAAATTAAGCATGACATTGAAAGTATATCGGAGACAGAAGAGAAGGGAGAGCACATGAGAGTTGAGTAAGGATGAGACCTTTATTTTTCTGGAACTGGAGAAAGGGTGGCTGATCCTGGTGTCTGTTGGAACTTAAGGGAACAGGGCCCTGTCTGAGTTACTGTATATGAGGGGGTGTCTTGAACTGGAGGGGTGAAGGGTTTAAGATGCGACAGGTGAATCCAATGAGGGAGTCCTTCAAGCTTGGCAGCTGTAGGAGTTGTAAGAATTACTTTAAGGGGTCCCTGCCATTTAGGGGAAAGGGGTGAGGGATGTTTGTCTGGGGGAGAAAATAATACCTGATCCCCTATTTTAATCGGCAGTGGGCATGAGTTAGTACATGGTTGAGGTAATGAGTGGTCGATGAAATCCCATAATAGGGAGTGTAGATGAGATAACAGGGGAGTAAGCAGGTGGTCAGGAAGGGGAGAGGTTTTAGGTGAGAGGCCTGGGGTTAAAACTGGTCGCCCATGCATGAGTTCAAAGGGCAAGATGAAAAGGGGTCTTTTCGGGAGAGCCCTAAGCCTGAAGAGGGCCAGAGGCAAAAGTTTTACCCAATCAAGGTGAAGTTCCTGTGACATTTTAATAAGAACATTTTTTTTAGGGAACGGTTAGCTCGTTCTACTTTTCCTGAAGATTGAGGGTGGTATGGGATATGAAAATGCCAAGGGATGTTAAGAGCCTTAGACAAGTTTTGGGAAATCTGAGAAGTGAACTCAAGGCCATTTGTCTGACTGAAGAGAGGTTGGGATTCCAAACTGGGAAACGATTTCTCGGAGAAGAACATCAGAAACTGTCTGGGCCCTTTTATTAGTGGTGGGAAATGCCTCAATCCACCCAGACATTGTATCCACCAGGACCAGAAGATATTTAACTCTTCTGACCGTGGGCATGTGGGTAAAATCCAGTTGCCAGTCAGTTCCTGGAAGGGAGCCCCTGGCCTGGTGGGTGGGGAAAGGAAAACTACGGTATTTGGTCCTGGGATCAGACTTTTGACAGATTTGACAAGAGGCTATGATAGCTTTTAGGAACTTTAAGTCCTCAGGGGTGGGTTGGAGGTGAGCCCTAACAAAATGAAGCAGAGATTTATTATTAGGATGAAAGAGTTGATGTAGGTAGGACAGAATTTTCTGGTTGTCAGGGGGTGTCTGTGAGAGTGTGGGCTGTACTGTATGTACCCCCTGAGGTGACTGAGGTAGGTTTGGGCCTTGGAATGCTGCTGTCTTAGCTGCTCGGTTAGGGAACTGTCAGTCTGATGAGACCGACAGTGAATGATTCCTATAGCTTTGGGGAGATGGGAGGCTTTTAAGAGGTCCATAATGTAACCTGAGTTAGTTATGGATCCTCCTTTTGTTGTAAGAAGCCCACACTCCTTCCAGATAGCCGCGTGGGACAGGAGGATATGAAAGGCATATTTGGAGTCTGTGTAAACATTTAAAGATTGTCCTTTTGCTAACTGGAAGGCACGTGTAAGAGCTATCAACTCAGCCTGTTGATTAGTGGTATGGGCAGGGAGTGCCTGTGCCTCCACTATCTCAGTGTCTGATAATATAGCATAGCCTGCTCTATGGGTTCCATCACATAAAAAAAGAGCTGCCATCTGTGTTCCAGGTATAAGAGGCCTGAGACAGTTTGCCCTCCTGTATATGTGAGGGGTGGGACAGCAGATCCTCTAAGATCTCTATGCAGGAGTGAGATGGGGAATCATTAACATTAGGTTAAGGTAGGAGATTTGAGATATTAAGGAATGGGCAGCATTGGAAACTGATTGTGGCATCCTCTATTAGTGCGACCTGGAGGGAAAGAACTTGGGAAGGGGGTAAGGTTTGTAAGCCTTTGTAAGTTAAGAGGTGGGACAGATTATGGTGGGAGAAGACAGTGGTGGGTGACCCAAAGGTTAGTTTTTTTGACTCATGAATAAGAAGCTCAGCAGCCGCTAAGGCACGTATGCAGGGTGCCCACCCCCGAGTGGTGAGGTCCATCTTCTTTGAAAGGTATGCTACAGGTGCAAAAGAAGGCCCCAGTTGATGTCCTAGGACCCCAAGGGCACATCCCTCCTTCTCTGCTACATAAAGAGAAAAGGGCCGGGTTAAATCCAGAAGACGAAGAGCTGGAGCCTGGATGAGGGCTGGGGTCTCTGGAAGGTTTAGTAACAGGATGGGGAAGGGGCTCATGCAGAGAGCCGAGAGCTGCCTCATATAAGGGGTGGGCAAGGAGAGAAAAGGAGGGGATCCAGGAATGCAGGAAGCCAGCTACTCCCAGGAATATTAAAACCTCTTCTTTGGTGGAAGGAACTGCAAGAGACTGAATTAGTTTTTTTTCTGTCTAGAGTAATAGCCTTTTGGGTTGGGGTTATAGTTAATCCCAAATAAATGACCTGAGGGGTAGACAGTTGGGCCTTAGAAGGTGAGACTCTATAGCCCTTTTTGGACAGGAAATTTAAAAGAGTGGAGGTATCAGTTTTGCTGATCTCCAACGATGGGCTGCAAAGTAAAATGTCATCCACATACTGTATGAGCTTAGACTTGGGGAGAGACAGTGAGAGCAGGTCAGAGGCTAAAGCCTGGCCAAACAGGTGTGGGCTGTCCCGGAATCCCTGGGGGAGGACAGTCCAGGTGAGCTATGTGTAGAAGTGAGTATCAGGATCGGTCCAGGTGAAGGCAAAGATGTTTTGAGATTGAGGGCTGAGAGCAATAGAGGAAAAAGCATCCTTGAGGTCTAGAACTGAGAAGTGGGAGGTTCCTGGAAGGATATTGGATAGGAGGGTGAGAGGATTAGGAACTACAGGATGGAGAGGGACCACTGCAGAATTAATGAGCCGGAGGTCTTGAACCAGACGATAGGTTCCATTAGATTTTTTAACAGCAAGTATAGGGGTGTTAAAAGGAGAAGAGGTGGGACGAAGTAGCTTTTTCCTTAAAAGATCAGAAATAATAGGCTTAAGTCCCTTAAGGCTCTGGAGAGAGAGAGGGTACTGAGCTTGGGTAATGTACTTAGTGGGGTCTTGTAATTGGATAACAATGGGGGAATGGTGTTTAGCAACAGAGGGGTTTTGGGTGTCCCAGACTTGGGGGTCCACCTGGGAGGCTGGTAGAGGAAAAGACACATTAGGGTTGGGAGGTTGAGAGGCTAGGAGAAGGAGGAATGGAGCTGCTGGTGAGTCTGGGGTAAGGTTAGTGGGAGCAAAGGAAATGGAGGCTCCGACCTTTGTTAAAAAATCCCTTCCCATGAGAGATACTGGGCAGCTTGGTATGACTAAAAATGAATGAATGAGATAAATGCCCCTAAACACACAGTTAAGCGGTGGGGTCTGCTGAGATAGATAAGGCTGTCCCCCTACCCCGACAACAGGGAAACTAGAAGGAGAAGTAGGCCCCCAGAATTCCCTCAGTATCGAGTATGTGGCTCCGGTGTCCAAGAGAAAAGAGATGGGCCGCCCTGATACCTTGATGATTACCCGTGGCTCCTCATTACAGATGACAGTTGTGGTCAGGTCAAAGGAGCCCGGGCAGCCTCACTCATCCATGGCCAGACCTAAAAGGTCAACTTGGGAATTTCCTGGGTCTGATGTCTCCATGCCACTATGTGCACGAGGATAGTCCATTGCCCAAGGACCTTCCCTATGACACTTTGGACAAGGTCTCCTAGGGCTAAGATGAGGATTAGGGCATCCCTGCGCCCAGTGGCCAGCTTTACCACATTTGAAACATGGACCTGGCAGTTCTCGGGCCCTGGAGGACAGAGGAGCCACACGGACAGCACAGATCGGGCAGTCCGTCACCTCGGTCGGTCAGGAGTCCATGGCTAAAATGTGACAGTGATTTCAGGCTTTGTCATTTCTCGCATGGTACACCTTAAAAGCCGCCTCTAGTACTTCTGAACTGTCTTTCCTGCTTCATGGAAAAGTCTGCTGGATACTATGGGCCTGTAGGCTGAAGATGGATGCCCCACCAGTACAAAAGAACTTTGGGTGACTGTCCAGGTAGCAAGAGGTCTCTGTCATTTCTAGAGTTTTGGAAGCTGCTTACTTCTTGTTTACTTAGGTAATATTATATCCTTCTGGAGTCTTTGATGGAGATTAAGAATAGATAGTTATAGGTTTCCATTGTTATGATAAAAGATAAAGTAAATATAAATATTGTAATGGTAATTCTTGCTTGATAACTGTTTTGTTATATGTAATTTTACTATGTTAAAATGAAAGCCTTTCTTTTTTGTTTAAACAGAAAAGGGGAAATGGTGTAGGAGGTCCTTCTGTTTGTGTGTTGCTTTCATTAGTTGAATAAATAAACTGCCTTGGTGTTTTGATAGGGCAGAACTTAGGTATTCTGGGAGAATAGAAAGGAGAGTCAAGGAGAACTGCCATGGAGCTGCCAGAATCAGACATGCTGAATCTTTCCCGGTAAGCTGCAGCCTCGTGGTGATATACAGTTTAACAGAAATGGGTTAAATCAAGATGTGAGAGTCAACCAATAAGAGGCTAGAGATAATGGGCCAGGCAGTGTTTAAATGAATACAGTTTCTGTCTGATTATTTCAGGTGTAAGATAGCCAGATCTGGGATGACAAGCAGCCCATTCTCCCTGTTACAAGACAATCTACCTTGTGACCCAATTATACCTATCTTGGGCATATACACAAAGGCTCAACCATACCACAGGACACTTTCTTGACTATGTTCATAGAAGTGTTATTCATAACAGCCAGAACCTGGAAACAACCTAGATGCCCCTCTACCAAAGAATGGATAAAGAAAATGCTGTATACTTATACAACGGAATATTATTCCATAGAAAAAAAAAGTATCATCACGAAATTTGCAGTCAAATGGATGGAACTAGAAAAAAAAAATCATTCTGAGTTGTGTAGTCCATACCCAGAAAGACAAACATGGTATGTACTCACTTATAAGTGGATATTAGCTGTAAAGTAAAAGATAAAGAGGTTACAATCCACAACCCCTGGGGGGCTAGGTAACAAGGAGAACTCAAAGAGAGAAACATGGATTTCCCTGAGAAGGGGAAGTAGATGAGATCTCCTGGGTAAACCTGAGGAAGGGGGGCATGGAGGTATGAAAACATGAGGGATTGGGTTGGGCAGGTTGGGAACAGATGGACAGGGAGAATAATTAAAGAAGTCTCTTGATGGGGTGCCATTTTAGGGTTGGGGAGAAACCCGATGTCAGGGAAACTCCCAGGAATCCACAAGGATGACCCCAGCTAAGACTCCTAGCAGTGGTAGAGTGGGTGCCTGAAATGACCTTCTAATACAATCAGATTGGTGATTGGTGAACACCCCTACCTGTCACCAGGGAGCCTTCATCCAGGAACTTATGGAAGCAGATGCAGAGATCCACACCCAAGCCCTAGGCTGAGATCTGAGAATCCTGTTGAAGAGAGAGAGGAAGGATTATATGAGCAAGGAGGGTCAAGGTCATGACAAGCAAACCTACAGGGACAGCTGAGCTGAGCACTTGGGAGCTCACCAACTCTGAACCGACAGAGTGTATGGGACTGACCTAGGCCCTCTGCATGTGTGTGACAGTTGTGTAGCTTGGTCTGACTGTGGGGCTCCTAGAAGTGGGATCAGGACCTGTCCCTGGTACTTAAGCTGGCTTTTGGTAGCCCATTTCCTTTAGCCAGAGGCTTTTCTGTGTTCTGCTTTGTTCCACTGGACTGGTTTCTCTCCTGCCAACCAGTCCTCACAGTCACTTACAAAATAATCATTCAGAGACTTAATATTAATTATAATTGCTTGGCCAATGGCTCATGCTTATCACTGGATAGCTCTTACATTTAAGTGAACCCATTCCTATTTATCTGTGTATTGCCATGTGATCTGTGGCTTACTGATAAGCTCTGACATCTTATTCCTCCATCAGGTGCTGGCATCCCTTTTGACTCCACCTTCTTTCTTTCTGTATTCAGTTTGGCTTTCTTGCCTAACTCTATTCAGCCCTGCCATAGGTCAAAGCAGCTTAACTCATCAACCAATAAAAGCAACACATGTTTGCAGCATTCAGAATGGCATCCCACATTAATTCTCCATGCTGGGTTGCCTAGCCCTTCCTTGATGTAGCTGGAGGAGCTTAGACCAGTCTCAACTTGATGTGCTATGCTTGACTCCCATGATAGGCCTGTCCATTTTCGAATGGGGATGGAGGAGTGGATGGGGGTGGGATAGAATAGAAGAGGGGAGGGAATGGGAGAAGAGGAGGGATGGGAAACTGTAGTCAGTATATAAAATAAATGAAAAAAAATTATAAAAAAAGGAATAATACAGACTGAGAGAAAAGCAGGGCATGATAGTAGGTTTGCTTATTCATCTATTCTACAAGCTCTCTAACCCTCCCCAAACCTGCAGATCCACAACCTCTCCAGCTTTCTCTGGACACTCAGCCCTTAACCTCCCTTCCATCTTCCAGGAGATCACAACACTTGCACTAGTACACACACTGCATGTGTGTGTGTGTGTCACATTCACACTCTATAACCCTGACTGGCTTTAATTTGCAGCAGCCCCCTTCTTCAGGCTATTGAGGTCTGGGATTGACGTCTTGTCACCACTATGCTTCATTTCCCACTTGATTTCCTGAACAAACATTGAGGTTACCTCCAGGCTCTACCCATCAAGAACTTCCACACCATTTTACCCAAAAAGTGGTTTAAACTCTCCCTTCCTGAGGCCTGAGGAAACATCACACCAAACCCATGCCCTCTCAACCACAGAACCCAAAGCAGGAGAACAGGGCTTATTTCCATAGCAGGACAGATGCAAAGGTTCTTAGTGGGCCCCAGGGAAGCTCCAGCCCTTGTATCCTCAGATAGTGATGTCTATTTGGGGAGGAGTCTTGTTTTCTCTAAAGGGGTCACTATGTATATCGTGACAAGTTACCCCATATCTACCTCCACATCAAAGCCCTTGAGTTCCACCTTGAGTGTGACAGCAGCAGAATGTAACATGCAAATGGACAGGAGACTAGATGTCGCCTTTATCTTAGTCTTCTGACTCCAATCTGTATCCCAACATTAGTGTCCATTCCCGAGACCACTTCATCATGTCATACCAAAGCTGCCTATTTCACAGTCAACAAAGGATCCTGTGCTGCCTGTGACTTCTGGGAACTTGAGATAACAGGAGATGGTCCTGGGGTTGTGGTTCCTGCTCTCTCTTTTGCTATCCAGTGCATCCCACACTCAAGTGATAAGTGAGTTGATGCTGAAGGGATAGTTTAGGAGATGATTGATCTGAGTCATTCTTTATGATACGGTATAGTTTTAAGTCTGACCTGGAGGAGAAGAATAGCTATGTCAGGCAGAACTCTTTCCCTTGTAGGATAGCTATGATCCTACAAGTGACTCACTAGGTCAATGCTACCATTTACTTCTGGGACCTCTCAGCTCTGGACCAGTCTACCTCACATCATAGTAGATGTGGGACCCAGCTCCTGATGGACCCCTGAGGCTGCATTGTTACTGGTATCACAGGATCAGAGGGCCCCTCTTTCAAAGGGCCCAAGACCATGCCAGTAGCCACTTTGAAATTCTGGGACTGCCTCTGCTGTCACTGTACAGGCTTGCTTTCAAATTCTGGGGTCTCTATTGTGATTCTTCAATTAGTTACCACTGAGAACTCCACATAGCACCTGTCCCTACCATGCATGCCTCAATGTCACAGGTTGTCCTCAGTCACAACATAGAGGACATCCATCTGGTCAGACTCACCATTCATATATGGTTTTATGAATGGAGTTTTAACTTACAAGAGCAGAAATAAGCATTTTAACAGAGACTATGTGTGTACAAACCCTTTAGCCATTCAGGGCAGACTCTAGGGGCCATATGCCTGTCTAAATGGAACAGTGACCCTGGGAGAAGAGCTGCACCTGCTGTGGGGTGAGGTGTCCTCCTTATCTGATTCCTTTCTCCCCTCCCAGAAAGGACTCTGTATCTCTGAGAAGTGGTTCTGTTGTGGATACCGGGCCCAGGAGCCCGGCTTTGTCCTGGCTGGCAGTTCTCATATGGTTAATTATCAATTTCTGGCAACATGTAACTCACTGATCATCTATTTGCCTATAGAATCTGTATGTTGTCACTTTGGGTGCACACACCCCACCCTGAGGTCAGAGCCTGGGTTACATACACCTCACAAATCATCTGAACCCTTGTCCCTCCATGATGTTGTCCCCTGACCACTCCACTTTGGTCTACTACATCAGGACATTTCTGTCCATGTTCCTGACATCTCATTTCAGGAACACCATCTGCCTTCCCTGCCCTGGCCTTGTATAGTTTCATCACTGGCTTCTGCAGAGTCCCATGTCCTTCTCCCTGGGCAATCTTTCCATGCATGACATGCAAGAGTCCCCCATGCTCATCTATGGAACAGAGTGAACATAGTTCATGTTACATCCCCTTTGGCACCTGTACTTTTCTTAGTCTTCACTACCTTCATGCCCTTCACTACCAGGTTTAGAAATTCTTGATTTTCTATTTCATGCAGTATGGACCAGCCTCTGACCAGGTCCCTGAATGCCACTCCTGGGGTCAGTGGTAAGCCTGTCTAGCCTACTTGTGGAGTCCCAGGTCTCTTAGAGACCTTGTCTAATCAATACTGCTGTGGCACAGTTGTGAGAGGTTATAGAAGTGTTTTACTTACTAAATTCTGGGAGTCTATATATAAATATTTCCTTCTAAGACATTCATCATCATCACATATTATTATTATCATTATTGCTATTATTAATTGGTACATGTTTGGAAATCAGGGATGCTTTCTTTAAATCGCCTTTGTCATTCACTGTTCCTGCTTCCACAAAAACAGCTGGCAAAAGAAACAGACAATTTTCTTGATAGGTACCACATACAAAAATTAAATAGAGACCAGACAGACAATTTAAATAGACCTATAACCCCTAATAAATTAGAAACAGTCCTTAAAAATCTCCCAACCAAAAACAACCAAAAACAAACAAGCAACAACAACAACAACAACAAAACAGGGCCAGATGGTTTCAGCACAGAATTCTATCAGAATTTCAAAAAAGAGCTAATACCAACACTCCTCTGGTGTGGGAAGTCCTTCTGTCTATGTGTTGCTTTTATTGGTTAATGAATAAATCTGTTTTGGCCAGTGGCTTAGCAGAATAGGGCAAGGCAGGAGTTACAAGCAGATAGAGAAGGAGAGAGTAGGCGGAGTCAGGGAAAAGCCATGTGGCCTTCTCTGAGGACAGAGGCTTGCACTGGAGCCTGTTGAAACTTTGCTGATAGGCCACGACCTCGTGGCGATACACAGATTAGCCGAAATGGGTTAATTTAAGATATAAGAGTAAGCCAAAAATACGCTTAAGCTATTGGCCAAACAGAATTGCAAATAATATAGTATCTGTGTGAATATAAATAATATAGTTTTCTGGTATGGAAAGCCAGGAACAAACAAGTGGGCTCTGCCTACACTCCTCCTGTTGTTCCACATAAGGAACATTGCCAAATTCTTTTTATTAGGCCACAGTTACCCTGATAGCCAAACCACACAAAAATGCAACAAAGAAAATTACGGACCAATCTCCCTCATGAACACTGATGCAAAATACTCAATAAAATCCTGAATCCAAGATCCAAGAACACATGAAAAAGTAATAATCCACCCTGATTAAGTAGGCTTCATCCCAGAGATGCAAGGATGGTTCAACACACAAAAATCTATCATTGTAATCCACCATATAAACAAACTGAAATGAAAAACCACATGATCATCTCATTAGATGCTGACAAGACTATTATTGGGATTGGAGTAGAGAGTACAGCAAGGGAAGGGGGTGGATCAGAAGGAACCTAAGGTACTGGAAGGTGTGATAGAGATGAGGTTTGAGAGGGAGGAGAGAGTTAACAGGGTAAGGCCCTAGACGGGGGATCAAGACAGGGATGAAAGTAAGGTAAAGAATAGGCCAGGAAGCAGTACCACACCCTGTTCCAGGTCAAGAGAAGGTGAAGATAGGTTGGGGGAGAGAATAGAGCATTGGGAGTTAGGGGTTGTGGGGCAAGATAAAGGGGTAAAGGAGGGGAGCAGCCAGTAAGAGATTGAGGGCCGCCAGCAGAGCAGAGAGGGCCCTAAAGCTGGGGCTAAAAAGAAGGTGAGGACCTGGGTGTGGCCCTAGACAGTAGGGGTAGGAGAGGACAGGGTGGAGGGAGAGGGGCTGTGGTGGGGGGAAAAGTGGAAGATGAGACCATCCAAGCTTGGGGACCCGGTACAGGGACTGGGAGGATGTGAAGAAATCCCACTGTCTCTGATACTTCCTCTCTGGCTGCAGGCACGTGACTGTGGCACAGGCCCACAGGATTGACCTTATTCCTTGACTTTCTTCCCACTTCAGCTGCCTAGGGTCTCCAAGGGTGCAATTGATTTGTGTGGGAAGGGACCACATGAAGTGGGAGGCCTGGGGACACCAGAACCATGGAGCCCAGGCTTGCTCAGCTTCTGCCCGAGACCATGGCCTGTGTCAGAGAAAGAACCTGAGCCTCCTGGAGACTCTCCAGGAAGCTGATATAACTACAAAAGCTCTAAGAGAAAAAGAAAAGGGGTGTGACAAACAAATCTCAAACTGCCTGAGGTCACAGCCCTGATTCTGAAATTTTTATGAATGTCATCAGCAGAAAGCCGGCATCTATTACAGTGCCCTTCACATCTGAGGCTGGGTTTAGAGAAGAGAACTCATGGCCTAGGCCACAGTGACCAAGCTAATTAATTGCTTCCTGGCTCTATTCCAACTGGCTCAAGTTCCCATGAGTTTGGTGGACTCAACAACAGGACTTGAGGGGACAGAGGGCCACAGCATCCAAGAGGAAGGGTGATCCTATCTGAGATGATGATCATGGGCCTCCACTCCCATCCCAAAATCCCCTCAGCCTCCTTCTGGATAAGCTTATTGTCTAGACCCTGGGGTTTGCTCTCTGCCTCACCCCACACTCTTTCTACCAGAGGCTTTCAGAAAAGCTGAGAAGTTTCAGAACAAATACAACAGGATGATGAGACCAGAGTAGAAGAAACTGAAGTTCACTGTGGTTCAACAGAAGACACTGAATCTCTAAAACCATAGATGTTCTCAGGGACAGGAGTCACACCACCCCAGTTCCCTCCTCCTTCTTGTCTTTTTTTTTTCTCTCTGTAACTGCTTGCACCAGTTCCCTCCATTGGCCTTCTCAGAGCTGAGGGCAGAGGTCACCACACACAACTTCACTGACTACTTCATATACTGAACCAGCACCCAGTTCACCATCCTTACATCTTCTCCCCCACCCTCCCACTCAGGAAGGTGATTTATTACCTCTTCAATCAACTGGCACTGCATGCCCCTGCCGGGACACACTTTAGGAAATCCATCCATTCTCACTCATAGAACCTAAAGTAGGGGATATGAGGCAAAGTTTAAATCACATAAGATGCTGCCATTGGTGCTGATTGAGGCATAAGGAAACCTCTTTTCTCCCAGACCCTCCAGGCTAACTCCTAGGCAGACAGTAGCAGATAATGGGGTTCATTTCAGCAGGAATTGCATAGCTTTTATTTACAGAACACATGATAATATTGACAATTTGGCAAGCCACTCCCTATCTACATCAAACACTCTACCCCAGCTTCAGTGTGAAAGCAGCTCAAGAGATTGGAGGACAACAAGAGACCACGTTTGGCCTCTGTACTCATCTTCTGACCCCAGATTAGGTAGCATCCTGTATCCCAGTATTGGTACCCATTCCCTGAGCACTGTCTCCAAGTGATGCCAAAGCTGTGTGCTAAACAGCCAGGAATGGTCCTGTGCTGCCTGTGGCTCCTGGGTCAGCTGGAGTTGAGTGGAGGAGGCCCTGATGTTTGTGTCCATCATTGTCTGCAGTTCCCAGAAATGAGGACACTCCTGAGTCAGAGATGCTTGCTAAGGCAGAGGGGAAACCTCCTTCACTTCTTCTAGGATAAGATTTCTACAACCATTAGGGGAACTGGAGATGTTCCATCAGACAAGACTCCTTATCTCTCCCTGCTAGGCAGCTCTCAACATGTATGACCAGTATGTCCCTTCTGGATATATCTCACTTCTGGACATCTTGTCTGAGTGTGATATGTTCACATAACAACCTAGTGGGAAAGAGCTCACCTCAGGATGTCTGCCTGAGGCCTGATGGGCCTTCTGATAGCCCAGGACCACAGGCTGCTCTCTCCCAGGGGCCCAGGACCATGCCAGGGGGCACAATGAAATGGAGTGTATTTTCCCTGCTGCACATGGGCCAGACTGGCTCCTGCCCAATCAAGGCAATTAGACACTGCCATGAACTCCACCCAGGAGCCGTTTCCTTAGTGATACCTCAGACTGACATATTGCCCTGGGGACATTGGAGAGTCAGAGAACTCAGTACTGCTCAGTCCAACAGGCTGGGTGTCTCAGCAGTGGCAATCTGACAGTGAAAGCTGGCAGCTACAGGTATACATCCATGACTTTGTCACTGAGAATACCAGTGGTTGTAGCAGTAATAGAGACACTTACTCTTTATGGTGACCTGGGCTGGGTCACCCCACTGATGGAGCATCTTGCTGTGATTCACTGTGCCCTCTGGAAACACTCCCACAGACACAGAGCATCCCAACCATTCTCCATATCTGCTAAGCCAGTCAAGCCTACAATAGAGTCCACCGTCACTACCCCTTTACAGTTTTTTCTTCTCTGTTTTAACTTACGGTGCCTACTATAGAGTAAACACAGCATGGAGAAAACACTGACATGAAAAACACACAGACACCACTACAGCCTCCCCCACCCTGCCCTACTGTACCCTCCTCTCCCATTCCTGGACCTTCTTTTATTTCCTGGTTTCTCCCCACAGTTACTCCTCATTATATAACCATATTTAACTTTTAGAAGCTGGGATCCACAATGAGTTCAAGGTCATTTCAGATACAGTTTCTGGGACTCACTGGCCATACACCATAGCCAACTCAGAGAGCTGAGGCCTTTGAAAGAACTGTGTCCTAAAGTAAAATAGATAGAATCTGTGGATCCACAGCCAAGATCAATCACCATCCTGTATGTACAGTACCCACTACACACACACATACATACACACATGCACACACACACTCATATACACCTTCACAAGCATAGGGTTCACCTGCGGAAAAAAAAAAACTAAAACATTTTAAAAAGTGACAGAAAATTCACAAGCAAGGAAAGTTAGACATACAGTTTATCTCTTCAAAGGAATGAGGTGTGAAGCTGCTCTACCTGGGTAGGAAAGAAGCCCTTTAACAACCTAGTGATCCTTTGCTCTCAGATGAGAGAGGCTCTGGCTTATCTCCCAGAATTTATGTCTTTACTTATCCAAAACCTTCTTCCCTAAATCTTGAGCATTGTTTTTAGAGCATAAAACCCACTCTTATGAATGATGTCACACATGCTTTACAACAGCCTAAGTGACTCTATGTTATCTTAGGGCCAGGTCAATCCTGATACCCACAGGCACTATGATTACCTCAGTCATTCCCTCTAGACTGTAAATCTTGGGCACTATCTCTGAGTCAACAGTACATAGTCTTGAGGAAGAAGCCAGATGGACTTTGTAAGGCATCTCAATGCAAACATGTTTTAAATTGTTGCAACATTGGGACTGAGTTAAGCACAGTTGTGCTATGCTTAAATATGGCTAAAGTAAAATAATGGAGCAGACTCTAGAAGTCCTGGTCCAGCAGCAATTACAAAAAAATTGATAGAGTCAAGTTTCATTCTTGTTTCTTCAAGGATTGTTTTCCCTGTGCCTGCAGAGGAATCAGCACAGCTGCTGCAGCAACATGGGATGCTGGACCCTCGGAGAAGATAAGGAAAGTTTTCTTTAAATAGAAATCAGGGGTTTAGGAAACTCGGTCCTCTCACCCAAGGGGATGAGACTGAAAGTGAGGGAGCTAATAACATGGGCCTTCTCAGTCCTTTGAGACAAAGCATTTTGCACAATTATTGAGATCTTTGTTGAGATCTCAAGGAACAAAATATTCAGAACATCAACTCTATGTGCATAGCCCTTGAAAAGAGAGATAAAATCCATGTTAATCATCTTACTGGCTGTATTGCTTGGGACCTCTCAGGAGATTAAAAAAAAAAAAAAAGACTTGTTTTTCTGCCACACATCTTGGCAGGTCTTGGCATATAGCCAAAGGAGACTCCGACCGCTAAGGTTTCCCATTGGTCACAGAGCTATACTGGGGCTCTCGTGAGTCATCTTTCTGCAGTTCAGAGACGTCCTGTCTGCAGCTTGTAGGAATGCCAGGGTTTGGTGGAGCAGAGTGAATTCCAAGAATGACCTGGAAGGGCCGAAGTACACTTTGTTGCTGTGGGCTTGGAAACCTCACAGGGACAAGAGCAGGTAAATTCCGGCGCATTTGGCAGAGAACCAGCTGAAGGCACGGACTTATTCTCTCCTGATTCTGCTGCCCACGGTCCCTGAGGGCTCAGCTGCAGGTATGTGAGGTGAAGGGACAGCAGGTGTGGGAGCCCAGGACAACAGTGCTATCGCCTCTCCTTTCACACTGAGAGCTCTGTGTGCCGGAGCTTGAGGAACATCGCAGTGGGCTCAGAGACAGGACCGGAGCTGCACGGCACTGAGGGACCCCAAAGAGATGTAGGAAAAGACGGGACCTAGGAACGTGCTTGACTGGAGCACAGGAAGGACTGAATTCACAGCCCAGGTGCCCAAAACGTTCGCGAATCTCTGCGAGGAGTCTTCTGCAGGGCCCTACTGAGGTCTCCCATTCTCTCCGCAGCTCCAGTCACACCTGTCGGGTGCCTGGACTCAGGAAGGAACCATGGCAAAGGCTGCAGCCACCGGACGCAATCTTTCCCTAGTTCTGTGCCTTTTCCTTCTACTGAGCTGTCTGGGATCTTCCCTGTGGGCCAGTGAGTTACCGGGATTTAAAGGGAGGGGCGGGGAAGGGCGCCCTTGTCCTCACTGCATCCCTCCCTTTTCTCTTCAGTGGATTGACAAAGTTAGGGGAAAGTTACTGCTGCAGGACCTGAAGGGGCTGCATGAATGAGGAGGACAAGGTAGCAGAGGGGAGTAGCTAATGATGCCCTCAGCACCACTGGGATCCTCTGAAGCCTAAGCCTCCTCACCACTGCTGACCCTTCCAGGAGGCTGTGTCAGCTCCCCTAGACTTAGGGCAGTCTATGCTCTGAAGACTGCCTTCCCAGGAATTCCTTACCAGCCCTCTGCCATTCCATGACCCCTTTGTCTTTGAACTTTCTTTCCCACCTTCTCATGCTATTCTCTGGAAGATGACAATAGAGGCTTCCTGGGAGAACCACAGGCAGCCATGACCATACAAATTCGTACTTTTTCCCCTCTTTTCTCTTTCTCTGTCTCTCTCTCTCTTTCTTTCTTTCTTCCTTTCTTCCTTTCTCCCTCTCTCCCTCCCTCCTCTCTCTTTCTTTCTTTCTTTCTTTCTTTCTTTCTTTCTTTCTTTCTTCCTTTCTGTTTTGTTTGAAAGCAGGATTTCACACCATAGCACACAGTATAGAATCTCCAATAATCCCATCTTTCCCTCAGTCTAAGCTCAGTTTCCATCCCCACGGGACTCATCCTATGGCTCCTCACTTTCTGGTCCATTTTGCCTTTCTCTCTTTCCCACCCATAAAGTGCATTTACATTCTCTTCCAGGTGGCAGACTGCTCATGCCTGAAGACACCTTGGCTAAGCAGGGGCTAGCACACTGCTATGGAGGACTCTGGCAATGGTCCTGGCTGGGGTGTTTAAAATCTTCTGTCCTTGATTCCAAGCCCATACAGTCTACCTTCTGGGGAGATGACAGCAATCGGATACTGGGGTTCATTTAGGAAGGAGAGGGCTTTTTTTTCTGTAAATGGCAGGCACTAAATATTTTCAACCTGGCAAGTCTCATTACATCTATCCTGCATCAAATACTCAGGTCTGCAGTCAGTATGACAGATGCAGAAGGTAACAAGTTGATGTATGGGACAGCAGATTTGTCCTCTGTCCCCAGATTAGGTGAATACCCCATGTACCAGTATAGGTGCCCATTCACCCAGAGTGTCTTGAAAAGCAGTGCCAAAATTGCACATTTCCCAGTAAACAGTGGGTTCTACGCTGCCTGTGATGTCTGGGACATCTAGAAATGACAGGAGGAGGGCCTGGGTTTAGGGCCTCTTCATCTCTTCATTGCTGTCCAGTGCAATCCTTAGATCCCATGGCCTTAAAGAACACTCCTTGAAGCCTGAGGTGCTTGCTGAGGGAGAGGTGGCAACTTACTTGAAAACTAACCTCAGTTGCTTCCTCTACATGAAATAAGATCTCCACATCCACTTGGGAAACAAGAGATGTTCTGTCACAGGAGAGCCCTTATCTCTCCCTGCTAAGCAGTTCTCAACACACAAGTGACTTGTTATGTCCCTACAATGATGTCTCACTTCCGAACATCTTGTCTGACTCTGACCTGTCCACCTAATAACCTAGTAATAAGAGCTCATTTCATGATGTCTGCCTGGGGCCTGATGGGCCTTCTCATAGCCCAGGACCACAGGCTGCTCTCTCCCAGAGCCCAGGGCCATGCCAGGGGACACAATGGAATGAAGTAAATTTTCCCTGTAGCAGATGGGTCAGACTGAAGTCTGCCCAAGAAAGGTGTCTCCAATTAGACACTGACATTAACTCCACCCAGAGCCTTTTTCTAGAACTAACCTTGGGCTGACAGATTGTCCTGGATCATAGAGCCCTAGGAAAGTTCCAGCCATGCTCTTCATGGGTGTATTGTCTCTGTTGCTTTCAAGTTCCAAGAGCAAAGCTGAGCAGGTATAACAGAGACAGTCTGTCCTGTGAAGACTTCAGTACTGATACAGTAGCTGTATTCATCACTTTCTGCTGCTGTAATGAACACCAAGGCCAGGGTCAGGTACAGAAGGAAGGGTTTGGGACCTTAGAGTTTCAGAGGACAAGAGTCCATCACCTCACAGCAGAGAAGCCTGGCAACTGGGGTGCATGGTGGCTGGAGCAGGAAGTGTAGAGCACATGTATTTTTAGTTTGGTTTGTTTTATTTGTTGTTTTGTTGTTGTTGTTGTTTTAGTATAGCACACATCTTGGTGGACTACACTTTTGTTTGTTTATTTTTCAAGATAGAATTTCTCTGTGAAACAGTCCTGGCTTGTTCTGAAATTTGCTCTGCAGGCCAGGCTGTCCTGGAACTCACAGAGATCCTCCTGCCTCTGCTTCCTGAGTGCTGGAATTAAAGTCATGTGCCACTACTGCACAGCTGGTTTGGTTTTTTGAAATGAGGTCTCCCTATATAGTTCCTGCTGTCCTAGAACTCACTTTGTAGAACAGGATGGACAAAAACTCATAAAGATCTGCCTTACTCTGCCTCCCAAGTGCTGGCATGAGAGATATGTGATACCATGTTGAGATGAGAACACACATCTTAAACCTCAAGCAAGGTCCAGAGATGAAGAAATGGGAATGAGTTTTAAAGCCACACCCCCCAGTGACATACTTCCTTCAGCCAGGCCTTATCTACTGATCCTTTCCAAACAGCTGCCACCAACTGGGTACCACATAGTCAAACACCCTACTCTATAGAGGACAGGGTCATTCAAATAACCACATTAGACACTCACAGGAGCATCTGGGGGTTCATCCCTGAGTGACAGGGCAGTAATGAAACAACACAGAAAGAATGACTGCACTTGCTGCTGGGCTGAATGGGATCTTGTTGGTATCTGATTGATCCTCATGGGAAGGCAATCACAATCTGTCTTTGATGAGGTTCAGTTTTAACTTTTTTCCAGATTGATTTTGTTTTAACCTCCTGTATGTATGTACATTACATATGTGCCTGGTACCACCAGAGGTCAGAAGAGGACATTTGATCCTCTGGACCTGGAGTTACAGGCTGTGGTGAGCCACCATGTGTGGGTGTTGAGAATCAATCCTATATCAGCTACAAAAACAAGTGTCCTTAACCACTGCACCACCTCTCTAGGCCCAGTGGTTCAGTTTAAACACTGGACACAGGAGTTGGGGCTTTCATGAGACAGCAACTTTCAGTGTCTTCATCATCTGTTTTGTTTTCTTTTTCTTTGCTTGTTTTGGGTTTTTGTTTTCTTTTGTGTTTGTTTTTTTTCAACACAAGGTTTCTCTATCTACCCCTGGCTGTCCTGGAACTTACTTTGTAGACAAGGATAGCCCCAAACTCACAGAGATCTGCCTGTCTTTGCCTCATTGAGTGCTGGAATTAAAGGCATTTGTCACCACCACCCAATTTGTCTTTAATTAGCTAACCAAATTTCTGCATTTAGGATTTTGATGTTTTGTTAGCCATGAATCCTCAGCAATTAGACTTCAAGGTGGGTCCTTTTTACTCATCAGTGGACTACTGCCTTTGATATTACTGCTTCCTGACCACTGCACCCTATGGGTCTTTTCTGTACCATGTTGCTACGGTTCAGGAATACAGTTTCTTAACACCAACTCCAGCCTAGAGCCATCATCATCCCTGATCTTCCAGCCATGCTGGTGCCCTTCTCCCTGGTCCTTCTCACTGTGCTTCCCAACAGGGATGCTCCAGCATCCACAGACAGCATGGACTCTGCACACTTCCCCTGGAAATGTTTGCTGTTCCATCCACTCTGGCACATGCACTTCTCTGAGATTTTTGATCACCACTCTTCTACTACCAGATTTAACCAGCCTAGATTTTCTTTGTCCTGTAGTGTGAGCTAGCCTCTGACCAGATTCCAGGAAGCCATCCCTGGAGTGCATCCAGGGGAATGATCTTGAGTGTGTAGTTTTAGTCTCACTCTTTTGCTGTGATAAAACATTCTACCAAAAGCAATTCATGTGAGAAATGTTGTCTTGCTCAGTGTTCTATTACTGTGAAGAGACACCATGACCATAGCAACTCTTAGAAAAGTAAGCATTTATTTGGAACTTGCTCACAGTTTCAGAGGTCTAGTACATTTTCTCATGGTGAGGAGCATAGTGGTACCCAGGCAGATATAGTAGCTGAGAGTTCTACATCCAGATCCAAAGGCAAAAAGAAGAGAGAGACTCTGGGCTTGGAATGGGCTTTTTAAACCTCAAAGCCCACCCCCAATTACACACTTCTTCCAATAAAGTCATACCTACTCAAACAAGGCCACATTCCTAATTCCTCTTAGGAAGTGCCAATCCCTAATGACCAAGCATTTAAATATATGACACTATGAGGGCCATTCTTATTCAAACCTCCACAACCATGACCTTGTATAGTTTTCATATGTGGGCTTATGCCAAGGCTTATGCCCTTCTCACTGGGCATCCTTTCAATGCCTGGCAAACAACAGTTATCCATGCTTCTTCATGGAACAGAATGGACATATTTCATATCACATCTCTTTCGACACAAGACTTTTCTGAGCCTTTAGACACGTCTTTCATTATCAGCTTTAGACGTTCTAGATTTTTTGTTTCATGCACTATGGACCAGCCTCTGACCTGGTCCCTGTAAGCCACTCCTGGAGCACATGGGCATTGTCTCCAGAAAATCCTGGCTATTTGCTGACTATTGACAGTGTGTCCAAAACATGGGGAGAGAGCTGGCTGGTAAAGGGCTTGCTTCACAACCATAAAGACTTGGGTGATAGAGTGATAGAGTCAGGCATGATGCTGTATGCTTTTACTGTCAGTACTAGGAAGGCAGAGGCAGGAGAACCCTGGAGTCAGTGGCAAGCCTTCTAGCATGCTTGGTGAGTCCCAAGGCTTTTAGAATCTAGTGAATACTACTGTGACATACTTGTAAGAAAGTATAAAAATGTTTTCCTTCTTAAATCTGGAAGTGTGACTTTAAATACTTCCAAGATGCTTATTATTATTATTATTGCATATGTGGATGTTAATACATCAGGGATGCTTTCTTTCAATCACCTTCATAAATCCCTGTTCCTGCTTTATTAAAAAAGTTTTCTTTCACCAAACATCTAATTGGAGTTTTCTTACATTCTGCTGAACAGAACAGCTTTAGGATCTTGTGTTTTCTCTTGCTGTTAGTGAAAGTCTGGGAGACCAGGGGCCATAAGTGTGCTGGGAAACAACTGCCTGAGGACAGGGAGAGAGATCAGGGCTTCAAGTAGGCAATAGACAGAGATCTTTCCTCAAGAATCTAGGAATGTAATTTTCCATGGGAGAATCTGGCATCCAATGACCAACACTGCTGTGTGAAGGGGCCCAGTGGGAACACAAGAGCATGAATGAGTACTGGGCTTATAGGTGACAGCTCCCCTTCCCATAACAAGTTGCAACATTACTCCAGGAGGCCTTTCCTGAGGTCCCAGGCTCCATGTTGAATTCACATGTATTCTTTAATACTTCCTTTCCCTGTGTGATCAGTAGATTTGAAGTCCCAGGAATGTTGACAGAGGTTTCTATCCAGCCAGGCCCTATAGCCATTCAGTCACAAAGAAACACACAGAGGTCTTCATTATTCATAAACTGGTTGGCCTATTACTTCAGGCTTCTTATTAATTTATTCTTACATCTCAAATTAGCCCATTATTCTTGTCTATGTTAGCCACATGGCTTGGTACCATTTATCAGCAAAGCATTCTCATCTTGCTTCCTCTATATCTGGCTTCTCTGTGTCAACTGCAGACTGATCCTTTCCTCTTCCCAGAGTTCTCCTGTTCTCATTGCCCTGCCAATACTTCCTACCTGGTTACCCCATATATTTCCTTCCTGGCTACTGGCCAATCAACATTTTATTAAAGTACAAGTGACAAATCTTCACAGGGTACAAGACCATTTTTCCACAGCACTTCCACCCCTTTTTTCAAACAAAAACTCTGAATCTAATCTCCTTTGTTTAGATTTTTTCCTGCCCATTATCCATAGCAGCTTGTAATCAACATTCTGGACAAACATCCATAATCCATTTTGGGGGGGAATGTGGGCATAGTTTCCCAGGCTACTTCTTGCTGATTGGGGGTGCTGATAACCTCATGGGAACCTAAAGAAGATTTAGAATTATGATCAAATCCTGATTGGAGTATTCTGTAAGGCTTGATCATCTCAGCCAACAGTCTTGAAACTGTTCTGAATGTTGAACTCAGAGGAAACTACAACAGACGTTGCTGAAATGTTGATCATCTGGACAATCTGTTCCTATGGGAGATTTTTTCAGGGGGTCTTCCTTGGTCAAATCTGATTTTTCTTAACCCAGAATGAATCTATAGCCTCTCATTTCCTGTGAAAACAAAACCAAAACCTCTTCTTCAAAATAACATATCTTTTGACTTAAATTTTGAAGTCAAAGAATTTTAAAAATATGTATGTTGTATTAACCCAGCAGCATTTGTAATATGATGTCTTTTAGCAGCTGTTATTCCTTGCATCATCAAACCATTTAAAGACAACACAATAACATACAGTATCCAGGCTTTCTATGTATTTTTCATTTTTATGTGGCTTTATTTTTTTTTTGGTTCTCTTTTTTAATATTCTTTTATTTTTCATTCAAAAAAATTTACACTTCCTCCCCTTCTCCCAGTCCCCTCCCGCTCCTCCACTAACCCTCCTCCCTCCCCCCTGCTTCTTTAAGAGGGGGCAGGGTACCATGCCCTGTGGGAAGCCCAAGGCCCTCCCCCCTCTATCCCGGCCTAATAAGGTGTGCATCCATATAGACTAGATGTCCAAAAAGTGAATACATGCAGAAGAGATAGGTCCCAGTGCCATTATCATTGGCTTCTCAGTCAGCCCCCATTGACAGCCACATTCAGAGATTCCAGTTTGATCATATGCTCATTCAGTCCTGGTCCAGCTGGATTTGGTGAGCTCCCATTAGATCAGGCGCACTGTCTCAGTTGCTTTACCAGCCTCTCCTGGTCCCGACTTCCTTGCTCATCTTCTCCCACCTTCTGCTCTTCGACTGGACCTTGGGAGCTCAGTCCATTGCTCTGATGTGAATGTGGATCTCTGTCTCTATCTCCATCCATCGGACAAAATTTCTATGGTGATGATCAAGATATTCATCAATGTGATTATGGGACAAGGCTAGATCAGGCACCTTCTCCTCTGCTGCCCAAGTACCTAGCTGGGGACATCCCGTGGACACCTGTGATCCCATCTAGAGCCAAGACTCTTGCCAAACCTAAAATGTAGATATCTTATTCTCTTCTCCAATATCCACCCTTCCTCCATCTCCACCCTCCCTCTCCCCCAAGCTCTCCCCAGTCCATCCCTTCTCCCTCCCTCTCTCCCTTTCACCCCCGACCCCTACCTCCACCCATATCATCATACCCAAGCCTCCAGCTTTTGCCTGGCGATCTTGTTTGCCTCCTTCCAGGAGGATCTATATATGTTTTTCTTTGGGTTCACCATGCTATTTGGCTTCTCTAGGCTTGTGAGCTATAAGCTTAATGTTCTTTGTTTATGGCTAGGGTCCACTAATGAGTGAGTACATACCATAATCATCTTTTTGGGTTTGGGATATCTCACTAAGGATAGTGTTTTCTGTTTCCGTCCATTTGCATGCAAATTTAGGATGTCATTGTTTTTACCACTGAGTAGTATTCTAATGTATATATATTCCACACTTTCTTGACCCATTCTTCCATTGAGGGGCACCTAGGTTGTTTCCAGGTTCTGGCTATTACAAATAATGCTACTATGAACATAGTTGCACAAATGATTTTGTAGTATGATTGGGCATCTCTCAGGTATATTCCCAAGAGTGGTATTTCTGGATCCTGAGGTAGGTTGATTCCCAATTTTCTGAGAAACCGCCACACTGATTTCCAAAGTGGTTGCACAAGTTTGCATTCCCACCAGCAGTGGATGAGTGTTCCCCTTATACCACATCCTCTCCAGCATAGGCTATCATTGGTGTTTTTGATTTTAGCCATTCTGACAGGTGTAAGGTGGTATTTCAAAATTGTTTTGATTTGCATTTCCCTGATCGCTAAGGAAGTTGAACACGACCTTTAGTATCTTTCGGCCATTCAAACTTCTTCTGTTGAGAATTCTCTGTTCAGATCATTACCCCATTTTTTAATAGGGTGATTTAGCATTTTAATGTCTAGTTTCTTGAGTTCTTTGTATATTTTGGAGATCAGACCTTTGTCCGATGTGGGGTTAGTGAAGATCTCCCATTCAGTAGGATGCCTTTTTGTCTTAATGACAGTATCCTTTGTTTTACAGAAGCATCTCAGTTTCAGTAGGTCCCATTTATTCATTGTTGCTCTTATTGTCTGTGCCACTGGGGTTTTACATAGGAAGTGGTCTCCTGTGCCCATGTATTGCAATCTACCTCCCACTTTCTCTTCTATCAGGTTCAGTGTGGTCAGATTTATATTGAGGTCTTTAATCCATTTGGATTTGAGTTTTGTGCATGGAGATAAGTAAGGATCTATTTTCATTCTCCTACAGGTTGACATCCAGTTATGCCAGCACCATTTGTTAAAGATGCTTTCATTCTTCCATTGTATACTTTTAGCTTCTTTGTCAAATATGAGGTGTTCATAGGTTTGTGGATTAATATCCGGATCTTCTATT